>CM065656.1:12454812-12467312 GCA_033220385.1 Triplophysa yarkandensis | reverse complement strand
TATTCAAAAGATTGTGTAGAAATGTATTTGAATGTTTGTTGGTCAGTGGCTTGGCTTACAATAAATGACGTGACGATTTAGGGAAGGTTTGCTGTATGCTGCATGAACAGGAGATTTTTTTACAATATTTTCAGTGGCAAAATATAGATGAAATTTGCCAATGGAATTTGCAGTCCATTTGAAGCAAAGCCTTTGCTCTCAGCATCCTTTGGGCACATGGGGCAGACTGGCATAAAATCAGCCTGCGGCGCAGGGGCAGCCTGGCATGAGGTGATTTTGGCAATGTGGTTTAATGAGGTCGCACTGAGATGTAAAAACATAACATACCCCTTGACAGAGCTTAAACTCTTAAGTATGTACTGGGAGACTCGATCTGTGAACATTTATTATCAACAAGGCATTGGAATTTGTAACCGTTTTATCAGATGGTTCATATAAATTCATCCTGCAAGTTTTATGTTGCCTTGTGTCACTTAGTAAACTCGTTGTAGAATTTTTTTACCTATTGTTATCTCTGCTATTTACTGATTTAGTGTCTCCCCGATCCTTTGTAAGTGGCTTTGTGTAAAAGCGTCTGCTAAATGCCTAAATGTAAATATATAGATTTATGTTAATAGTGTGAAAACAGCCATGCTTAAGCCCTTAGCCCACAGTAAATAAAACAGGTTGTTGGAATTACTTCATTTGATCAAGTACATTGGTTTCACATGATTACGTTTTTTGAACCTTTTCCACTTTTCTACGAATATTCAGAGAAATTATGTTAATATTTCTAATAATTTGGAATGCATGCGTGATATGCACAGAAAAATTAAGTTAATCCAACAACCCATTTTTTACAGGGCAACATGAAAGCACTTTCTATAAACACGTATGTCATCATACACATGAGTAAACATTTGTTTAAAATCAATTTATTTTGTGTCAGTTTCGTCATGACTTCTTAAAACTCTATGTCCTGCCTTCAAGTCCCAAATTTTAAACTTGATCTAAGGCTTGCAAACCCAACTGTACTCAATATACTTCATATAAAAAGACAGATTGGTAAATGGCATAATCATAACATGTCTACAATGTAATTTTGAATAGGAAGTCTCCTTCATGAATTTCATTAGAACGAGGCCTTTAAGCTATTAGATCCAAAATGTCCCGAGGAGCGAAAGGCGTAATGAATTCTCATTTGTAAGAGTATTCACGCTGGAAATGACTGCGCCCAACCAGTTCTATCATTTCCCTGTTTGTTCCCTAACAGCTTGCGTCTGCCTCCAGTGTTTTCTCATTTCAATGCCGAGGTTTCCATTAAAGCTACAGAAAGGCTGTTGACATTTCTATCAGAGATGGTGACACCTGGAGAAAATCAACTCATTTGTGTTGACAGATGACCATGTAATTGAGATAGTTATAACTTTCGCTGCAGAATGAAGTGCCTCTCTGTCTTCTCCTGAATGCATCCAGCTGTCTAACGTAAACATTGGGAAATTGTTTCATTTCTTTGTGAGCTCATAAAACAAATTTACATTAATAATTCGTTCCCATATCCGTCACACTGTCTAATTTTTATATTCTCTCTTGTTCGCTATCTCTCTTCCTTCTGTTTGTACTCATGCCCTTCCTCACACAATTTAATATTTTCTCAAATGCATTAAGGAAACAACAGCAAAGTTTAATCTAAATAAATTGCTCCCAGTTGGAACGCAGTCATAATGGCAGGCAATAATCTTGCCGTCTGTGGAGAGAAAATGAAGAATGGAAATTCGCTCCCTGCTCCGTGTTCTTCTTTTTATCATCGCAGAACAATGTGTTTGGCCGAAGCCCGGAATCTTTTGAGAGTTTACAAACCATATTACTTTCATGAGGGAGCAATGTGCCCTGCCAGAGAGATGCGCAGATATTAATGCCCCTGGCTTGTAGATGAGCTTACTAGCATGACAACCCCACAAAATGGCATATTGTTGTTACCTAACAGTCTCAAATCCCACATTATCCTCAATTATTAAGAGTAGAGCAACTGCTGAGTTCCGCTCTTCTCATGTTCCCCGTAAAATCTTGCCCTGGATTCAAAACACCATGGGTAAATTCATCCATTGCTGCGATTATGCAGAGGATTTGCATGGTTTAAAAATACGCTCAATTTGTACTTCTGTTTTTTCCCCACGGAGACTTTTAATTGCACTCATGAATATTTCTGCAGCACACTTACAGTACATTTGACTGTTTTTAAATGAAAACATGTTTTCGTTTTTTGTTTGTTTTAGCAGATTCGAGCAGAGGAGGTCACGAGGAAAAACAGAAACATCTATAATCAATCATGTTAGCATTCTGTCAACTTTATTTAAGAAGATATTTTGTAGAATGTTGGTAACTGAAAAGCAGTGTCACTTTAACTTTTATTGTATGGACACACGACCAATGAAAGGTGGTAACCGGCACCCATTCACTTCCATCGGTTGTGTGTTCATACAATGGAAGTAAAATTGCCATTACCTTTCAGTTACCAACTTTCTCTAGAACATCTTCTTTTGTTTTCTGCACAAGAAAAGCTTACACTAAAATTGACAAGAGAGAAAATTATTATAGAATTTTTATTTCTTGGGGAAGTATAACTTTAAATTATGTCATGTAGGTATGAATATGCCCAGTGTGAATAGCCCTCTTCCTTAAATGGATAGTTTACCTAAAAGTTGCTGTCATTTACTGCATTCATCCTCTCGTCCTTTCAACCCTTAACATAAATTCTTCTGCAAAAACCAAAAGAAGATATTTTGAAGGATGTTTGTCATCCATTCACTTATTGTATGGACACAAAATCAATACAAGTCAATCTTGAACCACTGTTTTTTGGTTTCATGGTTTGGTTACCAACGTTCTAAAAAACATCTTTTTTGTTCTGGAAAGAAATTTTACAAGTTTCAAGTGACTAAAGGGTGAAAAAATACAGACTTTTTATTTTTAGGTGAACTCACCTTAATTGCAACAAACTATTTTGTTTTAAATCATATGTGAAGGTTTGACTATGCCCAGTGAACACAGACAAGTCCTTAAAGTGATAATCCCCCCAAGATATAAACTGTATCAACATTTACACTCCCTTCTCATTTTTAGCCTATGGCTTACGTTTTTCCTGCAAAAAAAATACAATTTGAAAAAAATTTGGTAACCAAACAACAGTGTTGCGGATACCAACATTATTCAAAGTATCTTCTTTTGTGTTCTGGCAAGAAAGTCTAACAAGTTTCAATTGACAGGAGTGTAAGAAAATGATGAAAGAATTTAAATTTTTTGGTAAACAATCATATTACCTGAAACACAATTTGTGTTGAGTCACATAGATATGACTATGCCGATTATAAACAAACATCTTTCTTACAATATTATTCACTCAAAATTGAAAATTGTATGATTTAATCAGCCTCTTAACATTTCAATACATACATTCTTCTGCAGAACACAAAAGAAGATACTTTGAAGAATGTTGGTTACCCACTCACTTCATTTGTGTGGACACAAAATCAATGCAAGTTAAAGGTGACCACTGTTGTTTGGTTACCAACATCTTTCAGAAAACCGTAGTTTAAAAAACACAAAAATTTCTGAAAGTCCATCCACAACTTGGCTTTTTGACACAGTATGATTTGTTTAACAATTCCCAAGTGCTCAAGTGGGGATCTCAAAACTGAACATGCTCAGGAATTTTCCATTGACACTTCAGACTACTATTCTTTTGAGTCCGGCCTTATTAGTTTGATCCTGACAGTGTTATAAATTCAGTGGAAAAGGCTCACAAAGGCGGCTTTCGGTAGGTGCAGGCTTTAAAAAACATCTTACATAAGTTTCCTGTAAACTATGTCCCGCCAAATAACACAAGATACAACCTGTACAGTTACTGTGTTATGTGCATGTTTATCTATTATATACATAATCTCTTTAAGGTGGCACATGTTTTTATGCTTTACCCCACCTTGTGCATACAATTTGTATGCAGATAGAGAGTTTTTTCCGCTGTCTTACCTTCTCCAGGCCTGCTGCTGAGTTCCCTGCAGGGCAGACTACAGCGTTTCAAAGCAGGCATAAACACACAGATGTCAAACTGTTCAGCTTACCCTCTTATCGACTTATACCTAATGAGACTCATGCTGAAGTTAAGGCAAGATCTCACAAAGAGACACAGACACTAGGGAAAGAATATTACATGTTTAATATCGCTTTGTTGCTAGGCAACCAGGATAGATGTATTGTATTGAGTTACCTCGAACCCTCTCCTCATTTCTCCATCACAAGGTCCTGCCGTAATAGCCTCACTTCCTTCAACACCCTGGGTAAAACACACAATTTTCTGCCTGCCATTTCACAACACCAGTCTGAAACCACAGGTCGACTGAATAGTTTATCAGAGTGCGCGAGAAAGGGATGGAACACAAATTTTGAGCAGACACTGAAAGCGCATCATTTGAAAGTTGCCTGCTTTGATCCTTCGCTGACCACAGAGCTCATTGCTGCTTACATGGTCAATTTGTTCTCCATTACAGCTTTTCTGGGTCTCGATAGAAGTGCCACAGATCTCTTGACTGCCCGTTGGGCCAGTTCACATTCGACTCCCACACAGAAGCCGCAGCAGCTGATTCCTTATAAAACATTTTTTCAGAAGTGCAGAGTGCTTTTCACAATAGAATCCAGGTTTTTATGTAATTCAGGCCAAGTTCTTCGTGACTATAAACTTCAAACTGAGCACAGGAGAGAATGCATATGTAGACTTAAACCGATTTTGGACTTCTCTGGCACATGAGGTACTTTCCCTGGCATGAAGCAACTGAAACTGGAATCTACAGAGAAAAATTCTCAATCCAGCAGCTGTTTGAAGTTGAAGAACATTAAAATGTATTTGGGTCAACTGTACATTATCCATGAAACTCTAAGTATTTATTTGAAGAAAATAGGAAGACAGTCATAACGCAATATCAAAAATCTATGCATTGTTCTTTCTGGCAAACAGATTTGTGGTGTAAATGTACAATTTGGTTTTGGAATTATTATAAAGACACTTGTGACACTTAAACATTGTAAAGGTATGGAAACATACTGCACATGCAGTAATGATGAAAAATGCAAACATTAATTTTAATCAAAAATATGCAAAACTGCAAAATTCCTTTGTATACCTGCCATGCCCTTCATCTCCAGAAACAATAACAACTGTTAACTTAGTATATATTTGTCACTCTTAAAACTCTTTTACTGTCTTGTATATTCAAAAAAAAAAAATGTAAGTAGAATGTCCATGCTCTGACATACCACAGCAGATGAGAAACCAAACAGAATCAAGTGGTGAGAAAATCTACATAATATTAAACTAGTTCTCCAACACTATCAAGAGGATCTCTCACATACCTGTTTCCATTACTGTGAAGTGAAATCTCCAAGAAAACTCAGTTCATCAAAGATATCTGTTATCGCTCCTGGCTGTGTTGATGTCCTGCCATTTGTAGAATTACCATGGGGTCAGATAAACACAATCGTTGTTCATCAGTCGACGCCTCCGGCTGTAATCGTAAACTTGAAATATACTTTGGTTTAAAATAGAGGCAGGTAGACACACTTATGACTAGAGCTGTTCCTTCTTTTTGTGTCTCCACCTACTCACTTGAAAGTAAAAAGGGATATTAAACAGCATAAGGATGATAAGTGCCTCTGGTTGGCACCTGAGGGGAAAAATTGTTCTTAGAGTTTAGGACTGTACCATAGCCGCAAATGATTTGAAGATGAGAACCAATCTTCCAATGTTAAAGCATTCGAACTAATCAGTCTAAAATCTCTCATCTAGAAAATAAGAGGATTTCGCTGACAGGCTTTTTACTCATTTAACAATGTTTGGCCCCTGAGCCTCTAACAATGTAAAGTGATCATTCTAAGATCCCAATTGTTTCATAATTTCTAAAGTATTCCGAAGAGCAGCTTGTACAAAATCAAGCAATCAATCCTCAACTTCCTTTAGTGATTCAGACCCCTGTGAATCAACATCACTCCACCTACACCTTATTTACAGAAGGGTAACGGGTAACGCTTAGAAAAAGAGACAGGCTGATTACTAAAATAAGGTTGTAAAGAGCATTGACATTTGAAGAATGGAAGGTTTGTTATCCATTAACAGCCGTATCAGAAATCCACTTCCCCTCCTTTAAGTGTCTCCAGGACTGATTTAAGAACATCCTATGTACAAAATATTCAGGAAGCACCCATACATGAATATATACTTGATTGTTTTAGATTTACAATCACATTTAGGCATTTAGCAGATACTTTTATTCAAAAAACTCACACTCACAAAGAATGGAGAGGACAATGATTGGAAGAAAAAGTTCTAAAATGAGTTAACTAGTTAAGCAAGGCAAGATAAAATCTGCATGGTGGAAGAAAAGTTAATTTTTAAGGTTAGTAGGTTAGGAAAAGAGGTTTTAGTGGGTTAGATGTAGACGGAAATGACGAGTTTCAAAAGCAAGATTGGTATAAAACATCATACTTTATATATGATAATTCATATGTGTTTTATGTTATATTTGCTTCATGAAGATACATATAACAGGAGCTGAGTTCTTGTGCTTTTCATCCAGCCCCTGTACATAACTTAAGTGATATTAGAAAGGATTCGAGTCATTGATATTCTCGTTCCTAAGGGCAAAGGCAGTTTGATCGGCAGGTCAGAGTTGTCATGTCCTGGAGTGGGAAGAACTGAGCTGAATCAGGGTTGTCCTTTGACAGGCCTCACAGGGTTGACTGACAGCAGTGACCTCTCCAGGAAAATCAGGAATCCCTCGTTACAAACATTTGATTGATTCTTAATATCTTGTTATTTATTAAATGTTTCTTTAGTTTATGCATAGTGTTTAATTTTATGCATTTTAGAGTATGTAACATTTTTAATTACAATAGCACGAATCCTATAATTTGTCGAACTTATAGCGATTATTAATTTAAATGTGAAAATTCTGTTTGAATTACCCTTTAAGTTGTTTCAAATGTCTTTTAATTTAAAAACCTATACACTTGATGTATACATCTTCGTTAGCTTGTTGGATATTTTGAATATTTTTAAATAAACATTGTAATGTAATACGATGAATGAAAACCTTTACATTTACATTTAAACATGCTTTTAATTTTATGTATAAATAAATGAGATGGGAGTACATAAACATATACACATATCATAACTGTACTTTTTAGTTACACAGTTGTTTATATGCAACTGTTAACAAAGAATCTAGTGTCTTGTCACTGACATACATTGTATGCGTAGTCGAATACCAGCAGTGCGCAGGCAGATCGCATGATGACATCAAATTCCCGCGACAGAATGGTGAACCGAATAAGGGGCAGCCAGCTTTGGAATAAATCTCGCGATACTTTGGTGTCATGATTAATCGGTCTGCGCAGCGTCGCGTTAATCAAAAGTTTAGAATGTGGATTTGGGACAGGTGGCGTTTTACTGCTGTTGTGCACGCGTGTTTATATCTGTTAAGAGTTTATATCTGTGATTCTGAGTAGCGAGTATGGAGAAAAGTGACAAAGAATTCGAAGAATTCCGTCAAAAGAATCCCCAGACGTGGAAAAGTTTCAGCTACATGTGCTATAGTAACTCTTCCCTGGATGTCACCTGACACACCGGCTGGATGGATCTCTTTAACTCCTGGTGTTCCTGTCTAATAAAGAGGTATTGCTTTTTATTACAGTACACTGGATACTTATGTTCAATTTAATTGATTATGGAATGATAAATCCTAATGAGGTTTTATAACTCCTTAAAAGTTTCTCAAAAGTCATTTGAATTTCTTTGCCACACACACACACACACACACACACACACACACACACACACACACATACTGGTTTTTGTGGTATATAAGGACTCAGATCTCCAAACCAGTCTGATGGTGGTTTAATGGGACCCACCTTTCCCAGTGCCCTGAAGAGACAATAACCCTATCAAAAATTTTCTTTTGACGAGCTGGTGTCAAATCTGGCTTTAAATTTAACATACACACAACAGAACAGAAATTAAAGTGATATGATATTTTAGTGGTATACAGGGTCATTCCCGCCCACTCTTAAAAGTTCCCGCCCTTGAAAAATTTGGGGTTTGGAAAGTCCTGCCTTATTTATGAGGACATCAATATTTTGATGACTTAAGGGGACAAATTCAATTTACTGGCACTTTACCATACACAACACACAAATGTGACAACACTGTGTACTGTAATGACCCATGTGGTTAAAGAGAACTGTATCACTAATACAATAGACAATGACAGTTTCTACTGCATTATAAGGACAAATGTGTTTTAATGGCACATTTCTGTACACCACACAAAAACAAGACGACATTGTGTATTGTCAAGACTAATGTGACTGATAAGAACTGGAAAATAAATACAATACACAACAAAGGATCTTACAACATTTTAAGGACAAATGTGATTTACTGGCACTTTACCATACACAACCCACAAATGTGACAACATTGTGTATTGTCTAGACTAAGGTAAATAAAGAGAACTGGATCCAAAAATATACTTTTTACTCCATGGTTTATTTTAATATAAAAGACATGAGTATAGGAGTACAGAAAATAATAAATCTTATATTGCTCATCTGAAAAGGACGAATCACTGATTTTTGGCTTTTTTTTTCAAACTAATTCCACGATTTCGTACAAAATCTCGTATGTTTTGAACTGTGCGCTTTGCCAAAACAGGATCCTCAGCAGCCTTACACTGCTGGCATTCAGACAGTGTTGCCAGTTTTCCTTTGGTTATGTGTGGCTTGAAATGTTTCATCACAGCCGTAACCTCAGCAGTTGACCAGCAAACTTTCTGACATTTTCGTGGGTTCCCAATCTCTGTCTCACTCTCTGTACATAAGAATGTGTACTTCAATTAGCTTTTAATTTGATAAGAGTCCATACTTACATTGATGGCAGCATTCTAATGTAAAACCTGGATACCTGAACACACTTCAGCAGCTATTCCAATGGGCATCTGAACACCTGCTTTGACAACAGTTAAACATTTATTATTGCACCTATTGCACATTATACAATACTTGCACTTTATAGTAATTTCACCACAAACTAAATGTTTGACAGATTTAGTAATCAGAAGTATAATCATATGTAAATTAAGTAACGTAAAGTTGATAATGAGTGATTCCCCCTTTAAAGAATTAAAGAAATAGTGCAGGTAGGTCTCTTGTAGAGTCATGGAGACATTGCCAAAGTTTTTTCCTTCTCCTAATTTGAAAGATTGACTTGATGCTGGTGGGACCAGATTTCCATGTGCAGGTATCCACTTTTGTCACACTCTCACTGGACTATTACATTTTAAAAAATACTATTTCAATGGATGTGAAAAATAAATGATTGTTTGAAAGTGATATTTCCTACTGATACACTGAATCACTTTTTCAATAAATGGCTTAAAACATTTAATGGTTGGCTGAAAATGCTACGAAGTCCCCAAGACCTTATATGGTGCTTTTGGTGAATGGCACTTTTTCAGGGGAAAACAAGAACAACCTTTATAAATACATAATGTCTGCACTACTGACCCTAGTGGTATTGCCTTTAGCATTATACACTTATTTAGTAGTATTAACAGAAGCTTTAGACTGTTAAAAGTGTTGATTAGGCATGTTCAAATGGGTTCCTTTTTATTAAAAATCGAGTTAGACTCATGACTTGGTATTTCTTTGCTTCAGAGAAAGGCTTCATAAACGCCCTCAAATATTCAACCTCTATCTGTCAGCAGATCACAAGTTATTTATCGGCCATTTTCTCATTAAATCCCGTCAACTAGTGAGCTAAGAAAAGCACAAGCATCAGTGTGTGAGCTCGACTTTCAGAAACAATCGTAAAGCTGTATCTATCTTCTGTAAATTTAGGTAACCAAAATACTTTTCAGAGTAATTAACAACGCGATTCTAAACTACATGTACTCAGGATTAACATAATATTGACAGAAACTGTATGTTATACCTCTCCATTAAGATTTCTGACATCTAAAAAAGTAGTATTAGCCACAAATGCAATTTACATTGCACTCTATAATATTTGGTTAGCTTTGCACAATCTTGTGATCTGGTATTGAAGACTGATGCAGAAGATAAGGAATAAATATACGTTGAATTTAATAGTGGAGTTTAATGTTTTAACGTACAATTAAAGGACAGAAAATTAGTAATGTTGCAGAGGAATTCAGTAAACTATAAATATAAGTGTCAAACTTAAGCATAACCATGCTTAACTTTGAACAATATTTTGGTGTATAAATCCTGCAAAATTCATCCTAACAACAATTATGTTGTAGTGCAAAATATTGATGCAAATAATTTAAAACAAACAATAAAAAGTAAAACGTCAAAAAATAAATACATAAAGTTAAGTTAACATACCAGCATGATTGTAGGAAGCAGCAGAAACAACATGACTGGAGGCAGCAGCAGCAGACACATCATCATCATCAGCATCACTTTCATCAGGCCCACTGGCTTCAGAATCATTCACACTGATCTCATCTTCCAGTAAAAGTCAGATATAACACAATGAGTTTCTACATCTGTTCATTTCGGATACAACACAAAAATATTTACATGTTACACTTTTAAAAGAAATCATTCACTGCACTTAAGAGATGCACAGCACTTCACATGATTCATAACTTCACACCTCCCAATAAATGTATGCAACTAACTGGACTATCTACACCAGCATAGACATACCTTCAATCTCAATATCGTCAAGGGATTTGCCCTGAAGATCAGGAAGACTGCCCTTCTCCATAGCTAGCAGCAATTTAGATATTTTAGCCAGCTGAGTAGTGGCTTCAGGTAGCCTGTAATAGTCACGATGTACACGGATATCATGCCCTAAGAAATCGGCAATTTGGTCCAGTTCATTGTTTTTTAGGTTGAGGATTTGTGAGAGAGTAGCGACATGTTTGCGCAGTTGTGTTGAACGCAGAAATTCTGGATTCTGAGCTCCACATTCACTTGCGTAGACCCGAATCGAGTCCTGGCCTCTATAATGACTTTGGCAGTGAGGTCTAGCAAACAAAAAACTGTTGGTGTCATGCACCCCACACTCACTTCTCCTGATTACCAGCAGTGTCAATGCCTCCACCATATCAGGTGAAAGAAGAACAGCCACCTTTCTTCCTCTTTTCCCTCTTATCTCAACACGACTGAAATGACTGCAGAGTTTCTGTTCAAACCTGCTAAGACCCAGAGAAACATCCTCGTGAAGAGAAGTGCTGTCCCTTTCTTGAAAGCTTTTAAGCAGCATTTTTGACACCTCTCCTGCCCGCCGGCGATTGAATACAATTACTCTTACTAGAGTTGCTTTGGCTAGATCTGCATAGCTCTGAGGTGAAGCCATCTCTTTTAGTTTCTCAAAGGCAGAATTTGTGCTCTTTTCAAGGAACTGATGAAGACACTGTACATCTTTGGTGAAAGGCAACGTCGATGGCTTGTTAAATTTGGCCTCATTCAGTGTGACAAGCGCAGAGTGGGAGATCAACTCTGACCACTTTGAGGAGTAGAGCTTTTTGAAGGTATCTGTTGAGGAAATCAATTCTTTGTCTTCAGACATGAGTGCCCTACAATGAATGATTTCACAGATCTTATTCAATGAATGACCAAGTTTGAGTGCAAGACTAGGGCTTTGGTAGCAGTGACTCTCTTCGTCATAGCCAGACACGCTCTGGACTGCTTGAATAAGTCTATAGAAATTAGAAGGTTTCACAGCCTCTTCAAGGCTGTAAATGGAAAACTCTCGACGCAAAGTCAACAACAATCTTCCAATTTCACGGAGTTTCTGTCGTATGTATTCAAATTTAGTAGGGTCATGTCCATGTTTGTTAAAGAACGACTGTGCAAGCTGAAGAATACTCCAGTCACTTTTAACAACAACGGAAACGTCATCATGCTTCATCACACCCAAAAGCTTCCAGACTCCTTGAGAGATCTGCTGACTGAATGCAGACTCTGCAATAGTTGCCAAACCCAAGACTCTGGTCCTCCCTTGCTCTTCGTCAGCATCCCTTGGTTTTGAGGGACATTTACGCAAATGACGCCACAAATCTCTCCGTACAAACATTCCCTTGCAGTACATGCAATGCACATAATCTTTGGCATCCTTTTCTTTTTTTGGTGCCCTTTTCAATTTAAGAGCCCCTTCGCCATTCTGTAAAACATCTGTGTTGTGCTGATAATTGCCTTTATTTCTGAGCTTTTGTAGCATTGCTTTGCGTTCTTTTGAGTTGACTGGGAGTGACAGTGCCTGTCCTACTTCGACTTCAGACATATGAGTTTTCAAATGGCGGGCTAACTTGGATTGCGGTTTCCCACAGATGTAACAGTAATTCTTACTGTTTACTGAACAGGAGATTTGTGTTGACTGCAAACAATGAACTGTTTCATGAATGTTGGTTAATGGCCCTTTCTCTTGCGACTTA
>CM065656.1:12391620-12454312 GCA_033220385.1 Triplophysa yarkandensis | reverse complement strand
GAACTCCTGACATAAGTCCAGTCACACACACTGTACCAGTTTATCCTCTTTATTATTGTGTTACATCTGCTCACGTGCGGATCACACACACGTGTTGTATTTCTGCCCTCGCAACGAACCGGAAGTACACACCGGACGTGACGTCAGTTTTCCCGCGCAGTTGGTTTACCCGCGTAGTTGGTAGTTGAGGAAACGGTGGAGAGAAGACACAAACAACCGACCCGAGGCCCGACACACAACAACAACAACACAAACAACACAAACAACAACAACACACAGTTTGTCATCGCCGACTGTTCTGTCGTCAGTTATTCCCCCAAACGAGTCGAGATGCCGCCGAAGAAGCGCAGCGGGACACCCCAAAAGAAGGAGCCGAAGGGGAACATAAAGAACGGGTCACCGGATATCAGCGACGACACGACACTGACCCCAGAACGGTATTACTGTCTGTTATTATACGACACTAATGTGATTAAAGGCTTTATATCCTATAGACTGTGATGGATGCATACATTTACATTTACATTTAGTCATTTAGCAGACGCTTTTATCCAAAGCGACTTACATTTACATTTAGTCATTTAGCAGACGCTTTTATCCAAAGCGACTTACATTTACATTTACATTTAGTCATTTAGCAGACGCTTTTATCCAAAGCGACTTACATTTACATTTAGTCATTTAGCAGACGCTTTTATCCAAAGTGACTTACAATTACATTTAGTCATTTAGCAGACGCTTTTATCCAAAGTGACTTACATTTACATTTAGTCATTTAGCAGACGCTTTTATCCAAAGCGATTTACATTTACATTTAGTCATTTAGCAGACGCTTTTATCCAAAGCGACTTACAATTACATTTAGTCATTTAGCAGACGCTTTTATCCAAAGCGACTTACATTTACATTTACATTTAGTCATTTAGCAGACGCTTTTATCCAAAGCGACTTACATTTACATTTAGACATTTAGCAGACGCTTTTATCCAAAGCGACTTACATTTACATTTAGACATTTAGCAGACGCTTTTATCCAAAGCGACTTACATTTACATTTAGACATTTAGCAGACGCTTTTATCCAAAGCGACTTACAATAGCATACATTCTACTGCTGTGGATTGTCTTCTGTTTGTTTCGTTGTAAATAAACTTTATTTAATATAGAAATAATTCTATTTTAATTCATACTTGTGGCATTGTCACTACAGTGGCTTTATTAAATTTTATTAAAAATAATGGCTTGATAAAATAAGGATTAATTTCTCTTGTAGAAATTGTAGAATTTCTTATATTAATAATAGTTTATGGGTTTGCATCACTATTTTATTAAGTTCATTTAAGAGTGTAAGAGCACCTCGATGAACTGTAGTGTTATTTTTTGTTTTTTTAAACAAAAATAAATCCACTTTCAATGATTTACATGATTATTTGTACTTAAATATTCTGTTTAATCTAAAACGTGCTCGGATAATAAAGCCCTCATCATTGGCCTGTTTCTAAACAGAACAAAATCTAAATTTCCAAGTTTACTCAAAAAAGGAAAATTGTGCCGTAATTGACTAACCCTGTTGTCATTTCAAACCTTCTTTCTTCCACTACTCACTAAAGAAGATATTTGGAAGAATGGAGAAGTCCATACCATAGAAGTGAATGGGTTTTTGATTTCAACTTTGTTTAAAATATCTTATCCGAAGAAAGAAAGTAAAAAAATATTATTAAAACATGATAGTGTTTTAATATTTGAGAAAAGTTTATGAAAATAGAAAATAAATCGCTTAATTAACGCTTCCTTGTCTCCTCGACTATTGTAAGTATAAAAGCGTCTGCTAAATGACTAAATGTAAATGTAAATGAATGTAATATTAATACACTAGATAGTTGTCATGTATTTTTTTGTTTTATTACATTTATGCATAATGGTTTTATTCAAATTGACTGACAGTGCATTATATTATACATTCATTTCTTAGTATGTGTAAAACTACTGAGCTACAGGAAAGCATTGGAATATTGGAATATTAATATTATGCTATGTATTGCTTGGTTTTCATAACTTTTCTTAAGACAAAGACTTTATTATTTTTTTATTTTTTTATTTTATAAAGACTTTTATTATTTGTTATATTTGTTTATCTTCTAAATACTTTTATTATTTGTTATATTTATTTATCTTATAAAGACTTTTATTATTTGTTATATTTATGTATCTTATAAAGACTTTTATTATTTGTTATATTTATGTATCTTATAAAGACTTTTATTATTTGTTATATTTATTTATCTTATAAAGACTTTTATTATTTGTTATATTTATGTGTCTTATAAAGACTTTTATTATTTTTTATATTAACTCTGTTTATAAATCTTTTATTATTTTTATATTAATGTATCTTATAAAGACTTTTATTATTTGTTATACTTATGTATCTTATAAAGACTTTTATTATTTTTATATTTATTTATTTTATTTAACTTATAAAGACTTTTATTATTTTTATTATTTTTTATATTTATTTATCTTATTTAGACTTTTATTATTTATCTGATTAATTTATCTAAGCATAGTCTTATCATTCTATCCCTTGGCAATTATTTTTTCTGAACTATGGGAATATTATGGTGTATTTAATACAAACTACAAATAACAAATACTGTTTTATAAACAATATAAATGGGCAGTTATTAAATATGGAGGTCACATAAAAATGGTTTTATTCAAATTGACTGACAGTGCATTATATTATACATTCATTTCTTAGTATGTGTAAAACTACTGAGCTACAGGAAAGCATTGGAATATTGTTTTATTAATATTATGCTATGTATTGCTTGGTTTTCATAACTTTTCTTAAGACAAAGACTTTATTATTTTTTTATTTTTTTATTTTATAAAGACTTTTATTATTTGTTATATTTGTTTATCTTCTAAATACTTTTATTATTTGTTATATTTATTTATCTTATAAAGACTTTTATTATTTGTTATATTTATGTGTCTTATAAAGATAGTTATTATTTGTTATATTTTTGTATCTTATAAAGACTTTTATTATTTGTTATATTTATGTATCTTATAAAGACTTTTATTATTTGTTATATTTATGTATCTTATAAAGACTTTTATTATTTGTTATATTTATTTATCTTATAAAGACTTTTATTATTTTTATATTTATGTGTCTTATAAAGACTTTTATTATTTTTTATATTAACTCTCTGTTTATAAATCTTTTATTATTTTTATATTAATGTATCTTATAAAGACTTTTATTATTTGTTATACTTATGTATCTTATAAAGACTTTTATTATTTTTATATTTATTTATTTTATTTAACTTATAAAGACTTTTATTATTTTTTATATTTATTTATCTTATTTAGACTTTTATTATTTATCTGATTAATTTATCTAAGCATAGTCTTATCATTCTATCCCTTGGCAATTATTTTTTCTGAACTATGGGAATATTATGGTGTATTTAATACAAACTACAAATAACAAATACTGTTTTATAAACAATATAAATGGGCAGTTATTAAATATGGAGGTCACATAAAAATGCTCTTAGAATGTAATTGTAACAGTTAAACTTAACCAACTGTTTATATTGTACACAATTCTTGTTGATACTGTCTAAATATCAGAAAAATATCAGACTATGCACAAGTTTTCTATTTAAAAGAAATCTACATTATGTACATGAAAAAATGGTCATCAATTTTGGGTGACAATCATCTTCTTAAGATTTATGTTAATGAAAATGCACAAACCAATTAAATATATCCAACAATTGGCCAAATAGCTCTTTATTATTTAACTTATAATTACAATATTTTAATATTCATGTGTCAGTTAATGTGCAAAATAATTTTATGCGTTATGGATGTGACAATCCTGAAAATAGCCCTAACTTGTCCATGAAAAGTCATGCATTAAAAATAAAAATAATTCTCTTAAAATTTAAAGAGAAACTACAAATGGCATTTGAACAACCAAATGTTGACATTAGTGCCATAAGAATTCTAAAAACCCTATATTTTCATGGTAAGGTAGACATTGCTACGGAACTGCCCAATTTTCAACTTGATCGTAGTCTTAGTTGCTGAAGTTATGGCATAGGAGTGTCAAAATCTCATATCTGTCAACTTGTGTTTTTAACCAGCCATAAGGACAAAGAGCCGGAGTTCGTGTCTCTCTGCGAGGAGCTTCAGGTCACCAACCCAGCCTGTGATCATGCATGGAAAATTTGGGAGAAGGAGATTAGGTCCCTTGACAAGGCACATGTACGCTTTCCTCTGACATATATGCACGGTTTTCAAATCGTTGATTAATAAATCCAATAATATTATTATAAATGTGTAATTACAATGTCACTTATGTTATTTAGATGCCATGTTCTAGCAGACAGCTTTGGGGAGCCTGTTTGTTCATCGCAGGGATTGAGTTGGATATCAACACACTTACCTTTACGGAGTTCCAGAAGGTCATTGGTTTGAGGTATGTTTAGCAAATATAGAAAGGACATTCTTAATTTAAATTCTTTAGGGATCAGAAGTACATTAGTTTGGGATTTTGTATCCATAGATTCTAGATTTGATTTAAACTGCTAGTGATGCTGTTACGTCCCTCGTTAATTAGATGTTAAATTGTCTAGCATATAATCAGACATAACACAGGATGAGCGTGTGTGCATTTTAGACAGTAGGGGAGACTGCAAAAGGATGACCCAAGACCAACTACTTCAATTGATAAAGGTTTAATTTGTGTTTAACAATAAAGTGAAAAGTAATAAAGTAGTGAAAATAAGGAATATTTACAAAATATACAATTAAACAGGATAAAGAAAAATATCAACAAACAAACTGGGAGAGAGGAAGGAGCAAACGAGTGGTGCTTAAATCAAAGAACAAAACAAAACCAAAAACTCACCTAAATAAAGATTTAGGAAGTAAACTAAGTAACAACAAAAGATGTAGAAAGAAACATCTTCAGCGTCCGAAAACGGCATAACTAAACTACCTAACTGCCCCAAACAAACGTACAATCTTAGCACCACTGCTAAACCTGGTGTGTCTAATACATGAATGAACTACAGGTGGTGAATGTAGGTCGCGACCTGCTTACCTGTCTCCCAACCTCTCTTACCCGTTTAAACAGCGTTGAGTAATAATTGGAGATGAAGCGTCACAGAACAGCGGTCACTCAAAACATAATCATCGAATATTCAAGTATAAAACACACACAAGCACGAACAAACAGAGAACTGATCTAACTGCTAAGTAGTAACAGCAGTGAGCCCCCAAGTATAGATCAGCCTCTCAGACTGGACTCTCGGACAAGAGACCGTCGTCACAGAGTGTGTACTCTCCCCAGAGTCAGAGACTCACATTGAAGTTCGCGGCATTCATAAACAGCCTCAGAACAGGCGATTGGTTGCGCAATCCTGACGTCAGCGTCTGACATCCGTTGACTGACAGGCGGTTCCTCCACTCACGTCCCATCCCTGAAACAGACAGCTGGTACAAACGCACTCCAATATATGCACAGCGTAATATATATATATCCACACAGACTACGTAGCACAGCGTACGTAACAGATGCTCATTAATAGTTTAATAGAACAACTTTACACTGATTGATTTTGGTTGAATGTAACGTGTGAAAGAAGCATTTATATATAAAGTTTTTGTTCCTTTGCAGTGTGATGCAGTTCATCAGTCTTGTAAAGAAAATGGATGTGAACGTGGACACTATAAGCCCTAAAGTGAACACTGCTGTCAAGCGATTGGAGAACAAATACAACGTCACTTTGGCCCTCTATCAGAGATTTGTGAAGTAAGGATGCTGTAGTTTTCACTTTTATGTCAGAGAGTTGTATATTTGATTTTTTTAAGTATTGTTAAGAAATTGTGCTTCTTGTCATTTATACTCACACAGTTTTTTAATGACATGCTGTTTTCAAGCTGCTTTGCAGAAATACTGTTTCTGTCATAATTTGCTAATAGGTAGTTTATTATCAAGCACGTTTTGCATTAATGCAATTGGCAGATTCTTTTTTCCCTTAGCATCCACAGATGCTTTTAAGTAGGTTATACTTAAGATTTGTTGTTGGTTATGAGCAGTTTCTGGGTTCAAACCATTAAATATTCCTGGACTCAAAGTTTGTATTGTAAGCAGGTCAATGTGTTCATCTGTTTGTTTTTGTGTTTCTCTTTCAGTTTTTTTGCTGAAGCTTGATTCAGATGTTTTTGTAGCTCCGATATAAACACCTTGTATTATGAAACGGAAAGTCTTGAGAAGTCAAGCAGTTTAACCTACAAGAATAATGAAATATGTGATTCTTAATGACAAGACAGCCAAAATGATTCATGTTATTGTCTCATCTCAATTTATCTTCAATTAATTGTTATCCCTTGTGTTAACATGGTTTTCTTGCACACAGTTCTTTTTTGCGACATAGATCAGAGATGTTTATGCAACCAGGCGGTGCTCGGGCATGTCTCAGGGCTTGTTCACCCTTCCCTACACATACATTTGGAGATTCACTTGCAAAATCTCAAGCTTGTGTGATTCATGTCACGTCACTCCTAAATGGAATAGAATAACTGGTATATTACTCGGTGATCGTGATGTTTGTTAGGAAATATACGAGCACTATTTGTTTTAGCCTGTGTCCCACTTTATAGTTTAGGAATTCTTGAATGTATTCTTTTTCTAAATATATCTCATAACCTCACCTTAAGGTGGCACCATCAGTTAAAAATCAACTGCTTTATTGGTTATCTGCTGGGTTGTGCTTTTTGATAACCGTTCATATTCAGTTGGTAGATATAAGGTAATGTATATAAAGATATAATATCTGTGTTGGTGACCTGTATTGGTGTTGTAATATTTTGGTTAAACAGATGGGTGTGTGTGTGTGTATGTCAACTGTGTGTCAAATTAAGTCAATAAGAGGAAAGTTATAAAGGTAAACATTGTGGTTGTAGTGGAAATATTTGACATATTCAATTTCTTTAACTGGCATAGGTGGAAAAAGTATGTTAGAAATATTTTTACTGTGATAATATATACTGTTATACAGTGGAAAATAACCTTGTAATCATAGTTTATGAATTGGGAGTTTTTAGCTGAGGCCTTGAAAATGAAATTTATTGTTACATTTATGTAATAAACAGATGGCATTTTATATAAATTGATATGATATGTACATGCATCTCTAGATTATATTTTACACTACTGGTTAAAAGTTAAGACTTTTGATATGAAGGTAAATGCCTTAATTTAATAAATTGGTTTAAAATGTAATTCAGTGCACATGTTTTTTCATGATGAAACTCACATTTAATTAATAAGAAATGTATTTAATATTGATGCATTTTTGAGTAATGAAAAATGAACAGCCAAAAGGGGATCTTAGGGTCCTTAAGCTTCTTGATAAAATGTTAAGAAAATATTTCTGCAAATTCTAGTCAAAGTGGGATAACACTGAAAATGATGAAAAATAACATGTTTTATATATATATATATATATATATATATATATATATATATATATATATATATATATATGTGTGTATATAATTATAAAACGTGGGAAAATATTAAATGCATCGTTGAGTAAGTGTCACAAAACATTGGACTGGTAATATTAGAAAGGTAATGCTGAAGCTGACAAAAACTTATTTTTAATTTTCCTTTAGGACTTGTGAAAAAATATTTGCAGAGCCGGACAAAACTAAGTGAGTGAAATTCCCATTTCTATTCTGCATTTTTTCCTCTTGTAAGTCCATCTGTTATTAGAAACAGATTTTGTGTTGTTCCACACAATCACTCATCTGACTATCACACCTCTGCTTCCTCCAAGGAGAAAAGAGCTTTTGGAAAACAGTTGGACCATGTTCCTCTTGGCCAAAGGTAAGCGGATAAGGGTAAATGGCACAATATTTGTGACATGATCTTATTTCCGTAAATCATGTTACAAAAATAAAGCCTCTGTCATTATAAGAAGTTTGCCACCAGATAGATGAAACATGATACAGTGTTTCAAATTTGATATATATATATATAAAAAAAATTATAAAAAAAAAAAAATTTATATGCCCTGTGCAGGAACATCTCTACAGATGGAGGATGACCTTGTGATAGCATTTCAGTTACTACTGTGTGTACTGGAGTTCTTCAGCAAGCACTGCTCCCCCTCTCTCCTTCAATCACCCTATAGTAAGTGTACCTTACATATCAACTACAGCTAAAACATGCTAAGAGATCTTCAAAAAACACATTACGGTAAAAAATGTCACTGTGCATTAATGTTGGACTGAAGCCTTGTATTTCCATTTTAACGGACACACATAACGGACAATGTTGTTATGTATATATGTTAAATAAACTAAACTACGCTTTGCCTTGCACATTCTAAATTCTGCTATCAGAAAAGAAATCATGTTTGAGGAAGTGATAAGTGATATCATCTTATCATGTATTCCCTAATCTTTATTTCAGAGTCAGCCGTTACTTCAGGTACCCTGAGTCCTCCAACCAGGACATCCCGACGTAATCAGGGCAAAGTCAAACCTCGTCCACCAGAGATGGATGTGCAGTTCCTGGAGACCCTGTGCAAAGAGGGCGACTGCAATGTGGATGAGGTTGGTACTCATACAAAATCATACAAAATACCATCAGCCATTACTTCCCGACAATCCTCATTGCCTTAACATCAAAATAAACCAATACAATTATAATTGTACATTCACATCATCACATCCCATAATTGTATGTTTTAGGTGAAAAACGTGTACCAGACTACTTTCTGTGCTTTTCTGGACTCTGCGGGTTTATCAGGACTCCAAGGGCTTCCTCCGGTCTGTATCATACCATTGAAAACATTTTTCAAAAGTTTCTTCTGCTACAACATCATTGCCTTCTTATCTTATTTTATGGCAACCAAAGTAATCGCTACAGTGATCCCAGATCTCTGAGAAAACAAGCATTAAATTTAGATTTTACCTATCAACTTGACTATGATTTCAATCTTTGACATGGTCTATATTAAAAATATCAATATTATTTTCTTACAGAATGTTCTTTACTTTGTGTAAAATTATTTAATGTTTTAAAAGTAAAACCAAAAACTGACTTAAACAGGCAGGGTCACGTATAGTTTTTAAAAATGTATTTTGTCATCTGTTATATCACCCATCACCTGTTTCCTTTCCTGGAAATTGATTCAAAAATCATTTTTTTTATATAAGATGGAAAATACAATAAGCTGATATTTGTTGATTTACTTAATGGTTGCTCTTGCTTTATTCACCATGTATTTGTACCCTTGCTTGACATTTATTGCAGTTGTTAGGTAATGAAGTGTGTCGGCTGTTTTATTAGACCCTCTGTTTGCTGGCTGATAAAGCAGTGCTATTTCATGTTTAGTTATACCTTTTAAAATGAGGGAAGACATACAATAACCAATATTTTATCATCAGTTTATGTAATAGCAATATTTGTGACATCCCGTTTGCTTTTTCATAAAGATGGAAACACTTTCTAAGCAATACGAAGAATTATACCATAAAAACAAGGACTTTGATGCCAGGTTGTTCTTAGTTGATGATGAAACACTTTCCCCCATCAAAACGGAAACGTACGTATGAGCTGCAGATACAAATGTGCTTATGGTACTCTGTGTCATGTTTTTTTTAATAATATCAGTGTTAATTGTAGGGCAAAGGTGGAAATGACTCCAAGAAAAAATCCGTGTGAAGAGGACGTCACCCTTCCTGTTCCTCAGACACCAATCAGGTATGACTGACATTCATATGTACCCAGAACATTAGTTTTTACATCATACACTTACAGAAACGCAGGTTGAGTAATTTGTTGGAGTAAGGTCAGATCTGTGTGCATGTTGGCAGTTTTAAAGTTGTTTTGGAATTTGTGGGAATGGGATTATATTAATACCACTGTTTTGTAATGGCCTGGGGATAAACCTAAAATCACATGATGGAGTTCCCTCTGAGATTTAGTTTTGTAGTGTACAAATGATTCCTAAAGCCAAGTTTTAGTTTGTACCGGGTTTGTGTTAAGAGTTTTCTTAGGTTTATATTTCAGGGAATTTTTGGCAAAGATGAATTAACATACAATATTAATGGTTGATATAAGGAACATAAGAGTTTAGGCTTAGTTAAAGTGTTTGTTTTCCAGAGCCGCCATGAATTCCATACAGCAACTCAGGGTTGAACTTACCTCTGCTAGTGACCAGCCTTCAAACAATCTTCAAGTTTATTTCAAGGTATTACCCCATTTCCATCTATTTCCTTCCAAAAGAAAGTTTGGTTTTCTTGCTAGAAAGAATAACCCATCCTGTATAAATAGCTAATTTCCATTTTTTGTCAGAACTGCACTGTTGACCCTTCAGACGAAATCACTCAGAGGGTTGAAGAGTTGGGACAGGTCTTCAGCCAGAAATTTGCTCAGGCCGTGGGCCAGCGCTGTGAGGGGCTGGGAAGAAAGGTAAGGCCGACACAATTTAATTTGACACATGTACATCTACGGACACAAATTTCAGTGATTAACGTTGATTTTATTTTGTCTTAAACATTAACTTTTTGGACAATAGACACTTTTTTTTTACTTTGCAGCGGTTTAATCTTGGTGCTCAGCTTTACTACAAAGTAATGGAGTCCATGCTCAAATCGGTAAGCCTTTGTGAATCAAAGACATTTTAAACATTGATATTGGTATTATGAAATATTTCTCATTGTCACCTCTGTGTTTTAGGAGGAGAAGAGACTATCAGTACAGAACTTCAGGTAACACCATAATCAACATCTTCCCAAAGACATTACCTGCATTAAAGCATTACTCTAAACATGTTTACTCACCGACGATAAAACATGTTTTTTTTTTAGTAAACTTCTCAACAATGCTACATTTCATACCTCACTTCTTGCATGTGCCTTGGAAGTTGTTTTGGCAACGTATGTTGGTAAGTAGTTTATTATTTTTGGTGTATATAATTTTTTAGATGTAGATAAAACTCAGAACGACAGGTTCTCCTTTCCTGACATTGCAAGCTGTGTTTATGTCAGTAAGTGTTTCTCTTCATTGGGTACTTTAATTAAACATTATTTGCTGTTTCAGGGAGCTCCCTAAAGAATGGCTGTTTTGGTCTGGGCTCGGGGACTAGTGATTCAGTAGAAACGGATCTGTGTTTCCCCTGGATCTTGGGTGTCTTCCAGCTGCACGCTTTTGACTTCTACAAGGTTATCGAGAGCTTTATTAAAGCTGAACCCACTCTCAAACACGACATGATGAAGCATCTGGAGCAATGCGAACACATCATCATGGAGAATCTGGCTTGGAGGGCGGTGAGTCACTGATTGTGTCCATTGATGGGTCCATATAGGATGTGTGCACATTGTATACCTTTTGGTGTATGTAGCATTTAGTTTAATAGCCCACATTAGTTTAGATTAGGTACACAATACAGCCCAGTTTGCTTGGTTTCTAACCAAGTAACCCAAATTAGCTTGTCATTTAAGTTGTTTTAAACAACTTATCTTCAAAAATAAGTTCCAGTCTGACGTATAATGTCTCGTTCTTGCCAGGCACAAATTGATGCGGGTTGTTGCCCTAGTTTTGCGTGGTTGGATGCTTGTACATTTGAGTTTGGTTGAAATTTGCGCTTTTATTTCACTTGAGCAACCTGCAGTCTCACAGACTTCCAGTTTCCCGTTTTCCTATTCCATCTCTGTGCACCAGGGTGCTAGAAAAGTAGTATATTAGAGGGTTGAAACAGCAGTTGGTGCTGGCCAATGAGAGAACCACAGGATGTAGAATTTTGGTGACTCTTGCCAGGCCACAGCTGTTCACAAGGCCAACCTGTGTCAGTGTGTAACCCAGGAGATTGAGGTGGTAAGGGGTAAAACAAAGAAAATAGACTCCCAGTACCCAATAGATGATGGTGAGAGTCCGGCGGTGGCAGATCTTCCGTCGCCGTGGCAACTTTCGCAGAATGCTGCAGTAGCTGAACAGCAGCAGAAATGCAGGCAGCAGGTAGGCAGTTTGAACCAGGCCGAGAGCGGATAGAATTATGGCACGGTTTCGTCTGGAAGAAGGATCTGGGAGGCAAGGCTTGTTCTGTCGGGATGCGGCTGACCTCAGGAATGGCAGAGCTATGCTAAGAGCTAAAACCAAGCACCATATGCAGACACTGAGTGTGTGAGCGGTTCGAACCCTCCTTAGGTGCTTCAGCAAAGGATGTACCACAGCAAAGTAGCGGTCCACACTGATGCACACCAAGAAAAAGATTCCTCCATATAGGCTGATGTACTTAAGTGTAAAGGTTGCTTGACAGAAAATCCCTCCTGGAGACCAGTCACTAGTGTGGTTGGCGGCTTTGTTATGGTGGTAATAGATGCGCAAGGGGAGGGAGATTACGAAGAAGATATCCGCAGTGGCCAAGTTGGCCATGTAGACGGCTGTGCTGGTAAATGTTCGAGGCATCCGGCAGAAACGGCGAAGAGCCATGGTGTTGCTGACTATGCCGAAGATAAAGATCAGGCTGTAGGAGACCTTGAAATAGGTGAAACGATAGCTGGTGTCCATTGTGCAGTTGGGTTGAACAGACATGTTCCCACGATCCATGAGCACTTCCCGTTTATGCTAATATCCTTTTCAATAGTCCAATTAAGGTTGCACTTGTGGTGCAGAAGTCATTGGGAAACCTAAGAGGAACAATATGTTGTTATAGCAGTACAAAAGTTGTATGTAAGGGTTGTAGCAATTGTGTTTTTTAATACGTAATTGGACAGCTTAAGGTTTTAATACGTAATTGGGCAGCTTAAGGTTTCTGGTGTAAGGGTTTCATGTTTTTTGTATTTTAGGTAGTGCATTTTAGATAGGTTTGTATACTTAACAGATGCAACTAAAACCATAAATTATATGTTCAGTTACAACTTCCTTTTTTTATGAAGGAAACCACCTGCTCTGAAATGTCAGTGATTGGCCAGGGTGTTCGAGTCTATATAACCTGGATTTATGAACATGGGGAAAAAGTGATTGAAATATGGCAGCGGAGAATTAATGTACAATACAATCAAAACTGCCTGTAACAGACCTTGTAAAACACATAGGGATTGTTTGCAATGTGCACTTATCGTAAATGTACTATACATGGTTAACTACCCTATTATTTTTTTCATTTTGGTTGTATGGCTTAACGCTATTATAGGGATGCACCAAAAGACTTCTCTAAACAACATGACCAAAACAATATGATGTGATGACGCAAACAGAGACCGCGGCCTGCAAACATCCTAAACCCTTTCTCCTTTATGCGGGTTCTCGCATCCATCAGGGTCTAGGTCATTTCTCATGCTTACTGCTTTATTTCTGCATCCAAGTAATTATCTTGATTACGTGGATCAATGGCATTAGGGATGACGTGCAGTAGATCGGAATTGATCTCAGTGAAATGTGTGCTGACGGTAACGTCTGCTACGGATGCATCAGACGCAAGAAGAGAGAAAATCTTATCTAGACCCGCTGGTGTGAAGGGATCTGGGAGCTCTTCTCTATTTGCAGCTAAGACTCATTTTTGCACAAATAGGCTTTTCAACATTTAAAAAGTGTAGTTCAACAGAGTACTCACTTATTAATGAACATTTTTATTTTTAAAACTTCAGCAGGTCAGCCTATTATTATTTAATGTACACATGAGTGGGGTCATGTAAAACATTTTTTTTCATTGTTGCAATTTGCTAAATATATAATTTTACTTTTTTATTTGTTCTTTGAGGTTTAAATAATAATTTATGCAATTCCAATGTCTTCATTTTAGTAATGTTAGTACACAGACATAGCCATAAATGCAATGGTGCTAATAATTGGTGTAATAAATGGTGCTAATAACGTTTCAGCTTTTGGTTTCCTCGCTTTCCGTTTTAGCCCAGAATTCAATGCGGTGCATCCTTCATTATTTACCAGCATTTTTATTAATAAATATTAATTAATTGATGTATAATTTTTTATTAAAGTGAATGTAAATGCTAATGGAGTTGTAACTAAAGTTAACAGGTACAACTTATTTTATTTTAGAGTATTAATATTTAACAAGAACTAAAGCTGAAATATTGTTTTTGATAGTTTATGTTAGCTAATGCATTTTACAATAATGTGTTATTGAAAATTATTTAGTGTAATACTTAAAAATCAAAATGCGTGTTTAAAAAATAACTAAACATTAAAAACTAATCTTAACATCCAATTTATCAACATGAAATTAACTAATTTACCTTTATCAATTCGTTTTATCCGTCTTGTCCTGTTTTTTTTTTTCTCGTCCTGTTTTGTATCGCTGTGGATGATCTTTCTGAGTTGGTTAAAGATGTTCACAGTCCAGCTTGTTTAAGCTGCTTTTAAACCGACCCTGTGATCATATATAACGTCACACTAATTCAACAAACGTGTGTGTCCATGTGCCATAAAATTGGATTCATTAATACGGCGTTTCTGCTTTAAAGACGATGACACATGTCAAATATTAGAGCGACTCCATCAGATCCTTTGCACTTTTGTTGCCGTAAATGAACCAATTATGCAACATTTTTAATTTTTGGGAGAACTACACAATTAACCTATCACATGACATTGAAATATAGAATCCACTCAAGTGAACTGGAGTCCCTTTAGCCCCTGTGTTTTTCTACTGTATGTCCGGTACACCAGCTGTGACTTTTTTGCGTTTTGGTTTATAAAACCCTGACATCTGCATTTTTGTACTTGCTTTCACTTGCCTCAGAGCAGTGATGTTGTGCAAGGCACTCAGTCAAAGAGAGTTGACGTGATTTTTTTCTGGAATAGCCGTGTTCCAGCCCATTTAAAGAATGTTTATTTTACATCTGGTTCAGTGAGAGATTTCTGTGTAAGAATAAATCTTAACTGATCATCGTGTGCTGGTTTTAACAACAATGAATTCTGAGATCTGATACTTGTTTAGCATATATAAACATTTTCATGGTTGTTGAGATCTCTTTCGATTTCTTGAAAGGATTAACCACATGGTTTGTTGATCTTGTATTTTAGTGAAAGTGGCATGTCGGGGATTAAAGGAAAAATTTATCATGAAAATTAAAGTTGCTTTACGTCGAAACTAAAAATCTGATCATTGTTTGCTCAGCCTCATAATGTAATTTCAAATCTGTTAGAACTTTTTTCCAAGAACAAACAAGTAGATATTTTGAAGAATGATGCAAATTCACTTGCAGTGGTTTTAAAATGTGCCTGTTATGGAAGTGAATTGTTGCCATGGCTGTTGGATAATACTCTCTTGCAAAATAGAATTTTGTCTTCTGTGGAAGAAATAAAATTGATGAAAAACGATGAACAATTTTTATTTTTGTGTAAACTATCACTTACATTGAACTCGTTCTTGTTTTCCTGTGTGAAAACTTGTTTAACTGAACAAATAGGTTATTCTTGTTGGATAGGATTATGTAAATAAATATGTTTATATTTAGTTGTTATTATATAAGAAATGCTTACCCTTATGATTTGAGCTTCTAGAAGTGTGGCCCCAGGCATGCGATTAAGCAAGGAATGCAGGATGTTGAAGCAACTCGTTCAGTCCTGTTTAAGACTTGAGAAAACGTGATTTTTTTCTTTTAACATCTTTTAGATTTTTCATGAAATTTTATGTTAAAACTGTAACAGTAGTTGTATTGTCATTTTATTTTAAAATAATAGATACTTTTGCATAAACAATCCCAAAAACAATGCTTAAGCTGGTGCTGTGAAATCTTGAATGCCATGCCACGGGCACACCCTGCAGACATAGACGTCATCAGCTTAATTTCCTACACTGACAAACAGTGATATCACCAGAAGACAAAACATACGTTGGTGTGTCATTGTGCTGTTCAAGTCGCTCCCTTTCCTCTGGAAGCTCCTGTACTCTGTCTGATCGGATATAAAGGAAGTTGTTTGTTTTAGTTATGGGAAATAGTATCTAGAGTTTGTCCATAAAAATAGCTGTGAAACATTTTAAGGAACCGCCAATGTCATATCTGCTTGTGTTCTGTAATAACAGCCAGTTTTATGAAGTAATACCAAACATGATTTTAATTGGATGTTTCAAGTTCTACATGTAGAAAAATGAAGAACTTTTAACATTGTTATAGATTTAAGCACCTCTATATAGACTTGCTTAATCTACCGTTCATAAAATTATTTTACACAAAAAATATGTTCAAGTCTTTTTTAATATACAGTTAAAATCAGTTAGCTGTTGTAAATGTTGTAATCTATCAATAAGCAGCAAAGAACAAAAATATAAAAAATTTACACAAAACATTTTTCAAAAACATTAGTGATCAGCATGTGTCTGACATATCTTTGATTTGAAGAAGTCTTGCTGACAAAGAACATTTATAACAAACGTGATCATTTGTTTCCTGTCTGACATTTGACCATCTAGTCACACAGTAGACTCATCACTGGTAATGGTAACATGTAAAGATGAGTTTTTATTTATCAAGTCAGTTCTTAATTTGTTATCTATTGTATTGTTTAAAGTGTTTTTGTGGACTGAGTAGGATTTGCGTTTAATGGAGTTCTGGATGGTCTCAGATGTGAAGTAATAGATCACGGGATCAAAGCAGCAGTTAGTCACCGCTATGCAGAATGCAATTGGATATATAGTCCGCACCACTGTCTCCACTGTACAGTTTGTAATAACCCGACTTCGCACCAGCGTGTAGAACACCAGGTTTACGTTAAACGGAATAAAGCAAAAACAGAAAATAAGCAAGTGCACTACAATCATTCTCAAGATCTTTGTTTTGTTTAGTTGCCCTCCCCGGTTGAGACTCTCTGGGTTCCGTAGGGTCTTCAGGACCTTCATGGAGCAGATGAAGTTTATCATAAGTGGAATCAAAAAGCCCACCGTCTCCATAAAGACCACCACTTTTGACACCTTGGATGCCCACTGCGAGTTTGAAAACTTTTCAAAGCAATACTGCGTGGTGCCGTTGGATGATGTAGTGTCCATTAAAAAGCCTGCGGGTAAGCCGCCTGCTAGCAGCACCATCCAGACGACACAACATGCTATTCTCGCATTTCGTTTGGTTCTTAGAGTCCTAGATGCAAAGGGGTAAACAATAGCCAGGAAGCGGTCCACGCTGATGCACGTGAGGAAGAGGATGCTGCCGTACATGTTGGTGTAGAACAAAGCCACAGAGATTTTGCAGAGAGCATCGCCAAAAGGCCACATTCTGTTAATGAAGTAAAATGTCCTGAAAGGTAGGCTGAGGACAAAGAGCGTGTCTGACACGATGAGGTTCAGCATGTAGGTGGTGGTCTCATTGCGCAGTTTTAATCTGCATAGGAAAATGTACAAGGCCACCATGTTGAAGAGCAATCCCAAAAGGAACACCATACTGAAAACCGTGCTGTACAACATGTATTTGAATTCATCTTTGGTGCAGTTTCTGTCTGAAGTGTTCATCTTTAGTTAGTGAAATGCAAAATTAATCATTGAAGTCCGTTGCTTTCGAAGGTGTGAAAACCAACATGTAAAATCCACAAAGGGTTTTAATCCATCTTAAAGTACAACATACACATCCAACATGAATATCTCAAGTTTGTCAGATGCATTAGCTTCTAACCAATCTTGAAATGTTGCGTAATTGTAGTCAAAGTGCAAGGCATAAGCAGACCACATAAGTTTTCCTTCTTGCGTCTCTCGTAAGATGTAGCGGATACCTACATGTAAATGTCACAGATGAGTCGTCTTGCACAGGAAGATGTTTATTCCTACCCGCAGTTTAAAAGATGCTCAGATTTGCGACGATGTTACAGCATCACCCCTTCAACAGAATGCTCCTCCTTACCTAATGTCTTGGGTATTCTTTATAAAAAATGAACATGTTTTCTCAAACCAGCCTGTTCGGTTTCAGAAATCAAAATTCTTAAATCCTTGACTCTCTCATTGCGATTTGTTGCTTGATCTTTGCTTCAATTGCTTAAAGTTGTAGAGCTGGCTTTTGATAGTCAACCTGCCGTTCAGTCTCTGGTTTACACACTGAGGCAGTTACTTGATGTGAACACTGGAGGCGAGTGAGAGGGAGGGATTATAGTCGAACGTTCCTCCTATCTCACTATTAATTTCTATGTATAGCTCACCCATTCTTCCCTCATGCATTTGTATAATATCACACACACACTTTCAATTTCTTGTTTAACATGATGTGTATTTTAATTTTCAGCTATGTTGAGAGACTGCTTTATGGCTTTGTCTTATAGGTAGGAGTGGCTTTGACACTTTGTGTCCAAATTTTTTTGCATTTTATTTATCATATGTTAAGATGAGTAATCCATCTACATTCAAAGCTATTTCTCAGTAATACCATTAGTAAAGTATTTGAATTGGAACTTTCGGTTTCATGTTTTAAGTTTATCATAAAAATGATGATTACATCACACTACTAATACAGTTAGGGTGGTTTCTCAGACAGGGATTAGTTTAAGCCAGGACTAGGCTTTAGCTAAATTACTACATTCATGTAGTTTTGACAAACAAGAATCTTGCGAATTTTTATTTTATTTTAGGATATGTCACAGTTTACAGCTTTCGGTTTAGGCAGCACTAACATTTATTTTAGTCTTGGTCTTAACCCTTGTTTGCGAAGCCATCCTTTTGTCGTTTTGGTTTCCTTATACTGCGTCTGGTTTAAGGTGCGTTGTTCATTGACACCCATATACAAAAAAGAGGGATTGTCAGTCCAAAGTTCGCATAAATGACTCGGCGTGACATCACACGTATTGCATGATATGCAAACGTGAAGCTTGAAAATCGGGAGTGTCAATGAAAGTTGAGATTGAACGCAGCCTTTAGATATTTTCATAATATTTCAAGCTTTATTTTTTTTAAACATGTATTAACATGTGTTTCTCCTAATTATTTTATAAACTATACGTGGCACACATTCAGTAAAGACACAAGCAAACTCTGAGTTGTGGGTGTAAATAAGGAAGCACTTATTTATTGATTGTAGTATTTTTGAATTAACAGGTATCGACTTCTAATCCTTTCTCAATCTGTACTTTATCACTTTCAATTACATTTTCTGTAAAACCATGTTAAACAGTACAACATGCAAGTCTTTACACACAAACGTGACTTGACTTATTAATGATAGTGATTAAACACAGAGCAACTTGTTGTTATCTGCAGGACTCTCCACTGTTTGACCTTCTTAAGCAATCCCGTGAGGAAGGAGCCGGAGAACAGGCAGAGCCCCCAGCGACACTGAACCAGCCCCTGCACCACAACCACACAGCCGCTGACCTGTGAGTGATCCCTTCAAATATGCTGGACGTGCAGTTCAGCTAACATTAGTCTGGGGTAGAGGGAAGTGTGAGACTCTAATATAGAAAATTATTGCATAATAGATCTATTGGAAAAAATCCAATGTCTGTCGGGGTTGTGTAAAGTAAGTTGTAACATTTGAGGGAATCAAAAATGTGCAAGACCTTACCCTCAAACTTTGTGAAAAACTTTGCACTTAGTTTATGATTCGTAACTTAAAGTCTTAAAGGAGTAGTTTCCCCAACAACGATGTCATACATTATTCACCCTCAAATTTGGGGATTGGTTTGTAGCATTAAATCATACAAATGATGTGGTAGAAGTTAATGTTGTGGGTCAGTCGTGGTCTATCTGTAGAGAGTTGGTCTTGTAATGTGAAGGCTGCAGGTTACTACCAGCAGACAATGCCTGAATTGTCCTTGAGCAAGACACCTTAACCATATTTGCTCTGCAGTGATGATTGACTATTGCATAATACTGTAAGTCGCTTTGGATAAAAGCGTAAGCAAAATCTTTAATATACATACATTTTACCTTTAATATTACAAATAGGGATGCTCCCATTAGGATCTTTGCAATGGATACAGAGAACCGTTTTTTGGGGGGGGTTTTTTGGTCATGGCGATAAGCTGATTACGGATTCTGATGTATCAAGTTTATATAACTTGTTTGTAAGCTCTTTGAACACTGTTAACCATTTTTCAGATAAAGTAAAACTAACGATGTTGTCTTTGTTGTATTTTTGTTACATTTTAATAGTTATATGTAAGGTATAAAATGTGATTATCCGAATACCGATTTCTGGTCCGTCATTGAGAGTATCCCTAATTAAAATATACACTATTATAATATGTATATTTAAAGTTACATACATACATACATGGTTATAATTACAGTTATTAATGTTTTAGTGATCAAGCGGTTATTGGTTTCATTCTGTAATATTGACGTTCGGTCTTCATTTCTGCTTTGTAAAATAGCATTTTTGCATTGTCACAAACATGAGCGCGTGTTTACGTGACCTTTTCGTGAGAATGAATTGCCACGCTTCCTTTGACATACACGTCCAACAGAGAACCGATACTATTTTTTTGGCGGGGGTTGAAAGCACAAGCTTGTAGGTTTTTAAGGCTTGTGTCTCTGTGATGTAATAATGTAATTTTTAAAACAAGTTTCCTCTCACCGTGTCAAAGCTTTGCAACTGAAACCGCTGTGAGAATGGAGCTTCTATATTTGACAGTTGTATGTAGATGTGATATTTCATCTGCCAATGACGTCTATTCGTACACAGGACATGAGTTTTGACTTGAGGTTCAAACGTTATCTCTGTGTAGCTTGTAGCATTTCTTATTTACTAAACTTGAGCGTAGTCGAAACAAAGAAGACATGATAGAAAAAAACATAGATGTTAAATGACCAGCCATTAACAACCAGAAATGTATTGGTGTTTATTGAGTTATCTTTTACTAGAGAAATCTAAACGGCCCTCCTAACGTCCACAGGTATCTCTCCCCTGTGCGGCCGAGCCGCCAACCCCCAGTGGCAGAGGCTGAGCCCCCCACACCGGGCACCAGACAACCTCGTTCAAACTCTCTCAGCCTGTTCTACAAAAAATGTAGGTCATGGTGAGATGTTAGTGGTTAGCACTTATGCTATTTTGGAAACCATTTGAATATATGTGCTTCTGGGCCTTTCTCTCATACACTCTTATACAATGTAATTTTTGCAGTGTACAGAATGGCCTACCTGCGACTCAAAATGCTGTTCTCACAGCTGCTGACATCACATCCTGAACTGGAGCCTATAATATGGACCTTGCTGCAGCATACCCTCCAAACTGAGTATGAACTAATGCGAGACAGACATTTAGACCAGGTACCATAAATCCAAACTCTTGCACTTTAACATGCCTTTTTATTTTTATCCTTAAGCATTGCATTAGCTGTGCAGTGGGACACACATGATTGCTACTGTGTTTTTTCTTAACAGTTGATTATGTCAGCCATGTATGCCATATGCAAGGTAAAAAATGTGGATTTGCGTTTCAAAACGATCGTGACCGCTTACAAAGAGCTGCCCAATACAAATCAGGAGGTGAGGGTCCATGAACGTATTTCCTTTCAAATCATATCTTTGACATTAAAACTAAATGTGATACTAACTGAACACATTTTTTTTTGTGTGTGTAAATGTTTTGGATTCGACAGACGTTTAAGCGTGTGTTGATTAGAGACGGTCAATACGACTCCATCATTGTCTTCTACAACCTGGTCTTCATGCAGAAGCTCAAGACAAACATTCTTCAATATTCATCTCCTCGGGTGAGATGTTATGCTGAACATTTGTGAGACCAAAGTAATGCATTTTAGTTTGTTATTGTATGCCGCCCCCTGGTGGTCTTTGAGCAAAGCATCAATTCCAAACATGTTTGAGATTTCAAATGAAAGTTAAATCTCTATCAATACTTCGTTTCCTGTAATTAATGTTGTGTTTCTGTGTCTTTTTAGCCGCCCCCTCTGTCTCCCATTCCGCATATCCCCTGCAGCCCTTACAAAAACTCTCCTTTACGGGTGCCGGGCAGCAACAACGTCTATGTATCCCCCTTGAAAAGCAGTCGTATGTCCCCTGTGGTCATGACCCCACGGAGCAGGTCAGTGTTCATGTGTATTTGCAGTGTTAACATGTATTAGCAAGCCGTCAATGAAAATTATTTCTAATACAAGTCTACATCTTTATTTATCCTTTCAGAATTCTCATATCGATTGGTGAATCCTTTGGGGTAAGTAATAAAGCATTAAATCCATTTTTAAACTTTAATGCGGTTAGACTGGGTAAACATAAAACAAATAGAAATCTCTATATTGATTCCTCTATGTAGTCTTCGGACAAATTTCAAAAGATCAACCAAATGGTGAGCAGCACCGATTGGTCCCTAAAGAGGAGTCTGGATGGAGGCTCTGCCCCGAAACCCCTGAAGAGATTACGCTTCGACACGGATGGACAGGATGAAGCCGACGGAAGGTGAGTTAAAAGTTTGTTCTCTTTTCCTGTTGATCACTCTTAGTGTCTAAAATCATTCACATGCCTGTGTTTGTTTTAATTTTAGCAAATCAAGCAGTGAGTCAGCGCTCATCCAGAAGCTGGCAGAAATGAGTAAGGATTTTTTACTGAACTACAGTTTTTATCCTCAAACTGTCACATTTCCTCTTTCCAGCGGCACTTTTAGCAAAACATGTCTGCTGTTGAATATAATCTGTTGTCTGTTTTCTAGGCTCAACTCGGACACGAATTCAGGAACAGAAATTAAAGGAGGAGTCTGTGAAAGAGCATCCTGAGCCCTGAATAAAATTTTCACGCTGTGCACAATTGAAGCCGCTTCACCATGAATCCATCGATCCATGTTTTAGATTAATTCGCAAGTTTTAGGTTTTAGACAGTGCTACTATTAGCATGCGTCTTTCCTTCCTTCATTTTAAATGTGTGAAAAACCATGAAGGAGATTTTATTCTTTATTTGCAGTTAAAACAGCATAGGGGTTTTCTTTCAATGCATTAGAACATATAAAACTGGTGGTTTTGTCATAATTTATTGTTTTGTTTTTAATATATATTTTGTTGGTGAATATTTCAGGTCATGTATTTGTGACAGTATATGTGGTTAATGAGGATGATATTTGACAACAGTGTTTCAATTGCTCAAAATGATGTATTAGGTATGGTAATGTCTTTTACAGATTGGATCTGCTTGTTGTCTTATTTTTACAGTTTTGCTTAAAAGAATGCAATAGATATCATTTTGAAAATGTATCGTTATAAAACAAAAACTTTACAGTCAAAGCATTTTATTGGTTCAGTGTTTTAGAATGAGTGAAGTGTGAGTGGTTATGCATGTGTTTAACATTTGGTGTGTCTTTCATGGACCTTTTTCATGTATAAGTTTTTCTTTTTATTGAATTTTAAGATTTTTGAAAATGTGTTTTGCACCCTTTTTGTCAAAAATTATGTTTTACTTCAAATGTTATTTTCAAGATCATGTAATGCCTCAAGTTTAACAACTGACCCGTTTATTAATGATAAACCAAACCTGTCCTGTTGATGATTGAGTGTGTATACTCCTTAGCTTTTGTTGCCACGTATTTGTGTTTTGCTAACATTGTTAAGGTATGTTTGGCATTTGCTTGCGTCAATGGGAAAGCGGTTTGTAGGTAGTGTCAAACAACATTATGGTATGTAATTTACAAAAAACGTAATATGATGTGGCATGTCTTTGAGGAGCAGTGAAATTGAATCATTATTCTCTATTTTCATAAGTTTAGCTTTAAAAGATTTCTGCCGGTCCTGCTCTCAAAAACTTCATTGATGTGTTTTATGACTATTTTAATTCTTCAGAAGTAATTCATGGAAATGTGCGAACAGCATTCGAGGGAATGAACTAAAATGCAAAGTTCAAAACCAGTTCTTTCCAATTACCAAAACATCATTCTGGAATAAATTTTTCACCAAGTCCTCATTTGGATGAATTACTAAGTCGGTAGTTGGTTATCAAGATGCACATCAGGCCTTTAAGTCAAAGAGAAAATTTGGGCTATCACACCTAGATGGAGTGATGGATTTTAAAAAGCAACAGGTGACTTTTTTTTTTTTAATGAAATAGTTAATACACAGCTTAAAATGTACCTTCTTTTCTGTAAATATAGAATTCTTTATGCATTTCTGACATTTTCATACATGCTGCATATTAAAATTCTTGTTTTTCCTTTTTAATTCACAGCAACAACAAAAAGCTGAGGCTGTTAGACACCATACTGGATGGTGCGGTTTCTATAACTGGGTGGCTTTGTTTTTTTGAACAGCGTTTGATGAACAGTGGGCTGGTCTTGGGACATCCTCCCTGTACTGTAACTTCTGTTTCTTACCTTCTCTTCAACAACTTAAAGTGATCTGCTGCAGCGCCTGATGATGAGTCTACAAGCCCTCAACCTGGTTTCACAGCTCCACTCTGAGAATAAAGGTAACACTTTAAGGTCTTTAGACCCTCGTTGAAATGAGTTGTCACTGTATTTTATATATCGCTTGTGAGGGTAAAACCTTTAATGTGAGTTGTTGCTTGTTCAAGTATGAGTGGAAGGTTTGAAAACTTGTTTAAGATTTTATGTTTGAAAACGCTTGGGGTATCGATTGAGATTCTCACGCTGAACTAGAAGAACCTGTTATTAGGGCATTCATATAAAACATTGTTAACCGAAAACACTCTTTAGAATTAAAGTTACGTTTGTTAAACTCCTGAGAGAACTTAAGCTTGGAGAAAAACACATGCATACATTTTCTTTCAATCTTTTTAGCCTGCTCTTTCTCCTTTGCCTCCAGGTGAAGAAATGAATAACTCCTTGTCAACATTCTCTGGAAATACTACTTGTGAAGACAGCAGCACCAATGACTTTAAACGTATTATGTACCCTGTTACATACATTATCATTTTTCTCCTGGGCAGTGTTGGTCACTCTTTATCTGCTTGCGTATTCTTCCAGCAATGGAGGAAACAGAAGACTTTTACACCGGTGAACCTGATCATGGTGAACCTGTTGCTTTCAGACTTTATGCAGGTGTGTTCTTTGCCCCTGAGGATCTCTTACTACCTGCTGGATAGATGGCCATTTGGTGATGTCGCCTGTCGACTCATCTTTTACATATTCTATCTCAACTTGTACAGCTCTGTGTATTTTTTGGTGGCCCTCAATATCTTGCGTTACTTAGTGCTGGTGTGGCCGTTCAAGTTCCTTGACATACAAACCTACCGTGTCGCTGTTCCCACGTTTTTCATCTGGATTCTGATGGCTTTGGCCAACAGTCCACTGCTGTTTTCAAAGGGAGGAAAAGGAGAAGGGAGTTCTCGATGCCTGGATCTGTCAACCGGAAATGTGGACAGATTGCTTTACATCAACAATGTGACACTTCTCATGGGATTTGTGATTCCCTTGTTGGTCATCATTTTTTGCTCCGTCTTTGTTGTGAAGAGTCTTCTGAAGCCCAATTCTGCAGTAACCAAGAACAGACATAACCGAAAGAAGGCATGCGCTCTGATCATTATCAGTATGGGGATCTTTCTGGTGTGCTTCTTGCCATATCACATTGTAAGGACTGTCTTTCTATCTGCTGAAAAACATCTAAAGATAACTAGAGACACAGGGTCCTGTGGCTACATTTTGATTCTGCGTAAGGCCGCTGTCATTACGCATTGTTTGTGTACCACCAACAGCTGTCTGGATCCCATCCTTTTCTTCTTTGTTGGAGAAAATTTCAGAGCGTTCATTGCAAAGTTTTTAGACAGGAAACCAAAGAACAATGAGGGGACCCAGCAACACGAAGAGCTACAGGTTTTACAGAGTCGATAAGCATCTCTTCTACTAAATATCCTGCACTTGCTGCTAATGCACTTATGGTTAGACCAAACTGCATTTTGTTGCTCTGTACACGTGTCGTGACAAAAAAAGTCAAATAGAATCTAATCTAATCTAAACACAACAGGAAAGAACAGACATGACAGTTACCTCATTCTTCTGCTAAAGCAGAAAGCCATGTTATTACTTTATTTTTAGTTGTTATCAACTCTACTGGGTTGAATTATTTCCAGGTTTGCTGTTGGTTGTTGTTAAGCATTTATTTTTAACAGAAAGCACAAGCATTTATTTTGTCCTTTCTGCACTGCAAGGATTGCATTACAGATCGTTTACATGAAGTTGAACTCTGTCACTGACATCATTTGTGCCAATTTCACCACTTGTAAATATCGAAATATTTAGTATGATGTCCCATCGTACAATTTAAAGAGTGAATAAACAGTGTTAATACATTTATTTCAATACTCATAACAGCTCCTGACATGGAAGTCCTGCCATGCTGTTAAGTGAGACAATCACTTAAAAACGTAATTAAAAAATCTTTTAAAAACGTTAAATAGATTTTTTTCAGGGGGAATATTTCAGTGAAAATCCAACTGTCAATTTCTCGTGTACAAATATTTTAAGTTTATGTAAAAATTTACTTGTTTTGTACTTGGATATACACAAAATTTGAACAGAATTTTGCCTTAATTCCAAAGCTGGGTCAAGTTTTTTAGAGTGAAAGGTCATTCAAATACTAGTAACCTAGTATTTGAATGAAAAAAATGAGTGAAACCTGACTGTAGAACAAAAAAAGTTATTTTGAGAAATGTCTCAGTGGTGGAATGGAAGTCAATAGTGGCTGGTATGATTTGGTGGCCCATGTTCTTCAAAGTATTTACTGTCCTGCAAAAGTAGCAGGTTTTTAATGGCATGAGGATGAGTAAAATTATATTTTATATGTTTTGAGGTGTACCTAGACGGGCCACACGATTATGGTTAGTTGTGTATTATTTACCTTGATATTTTAATAAGGATTTTTTTTATCGATTATTAGATGATGTTACATTGGAATGTGTATAACTTTCTGGGAAACAGCTGCGTGGTATGTTCTCAACATCCCAAACTGAATGATATAATTAAGGGAGTTATGTTGTTAGTACAATCCAAAAGAAATCATTCGTATTTATCAATTTTATGACATGACAAAACATATTGCAGATGTGCACAGAAATGACCACAAACATACAGCTGTTATTGAAGTTTTGCCGATTATATAATTTGAATGTAATTCTAATCCCGATCAGTTCTGCGTTTAACTGTGCGTACCTAGTAACTACTGTATGAAAAAAAGTTTTTAAAAAACAGCCTTGTTGTACAAGAATTGTATTTCTTATTTAAGTCGGCCTTTATCATTCTTCTCAGTTGCCATAAGTGCATAACTTTGGCCCATGCGACATATTTAACTCTCTGAGCTTATCAGAACAAATAAATACTAAATAAAGCGTGTGGCTTTTTGAAAGCACCTGCTTCTCATGGCTGAGCACATTAAACTCAGACTTTCTATGTACCTTATTTGGTCCTCTTTTTCAAAAACATGCTATCTTTGTTGTTATTTAGTTCATTAGATGGTGTTTGTGTTCGTGGACTGGGGTTGATATCATTTTTGGGATCTGTACATCCTTCAACTGAACATGTAAAGATCAGACTGGCTCTCTTTTGAGGTTGATTAAATTATTGAGATCATATCAGTCTCATTTGTCACGTATACTGCAATTGCACAAGTTGGCCTCGCACAACTTTAAACCATAGTGCAAAAGGAACCCTTTCCAGCAATGTTTCCAGAGCAATAATTTTGTTTGGACATCAACAGATTGCAGCAACTGTCAAAATAATACTGCTTCCTCTTTCATTTCATCTATAAATGGAGTTTTGTGACATTTTCATGAGCACCTCCCCTTACCATGCATCCTGTGCCAATCAAGGGAAATGTATGCTTTAAAATGTTAACGCATGACTGTGGATTACAGCGCAATGTTGTCGATCAAACGTTTCTTTTTTGAATTTGTATGCATGATCTCAGCTGACTCAGAATGCTGTCTTGATAGTCTGCTCATTAGATTTTGGAACACATCCTTAATTACACCGTCTTTACAAACAAGAACAATATCACGATATTTCTTTAGGCATGTTTTGTAAAACTGTTGATGAATTCAATTATTTACATTGTGGCGTTATTTTTCCAGCATGGTAAATGTTAGGCTGCAAATCAATATAGCTGGCAGTTGGATGTTATTTAATATGTATTTGTAGCAAAATAATGATTTTTATGATGGTCTTTGTTAAAACAATTTTTGCTGGTTACTGTGTTTGTGAATCATTAGGTTTATTGGGTCTTGAAAAAGTTGTTACCCTAATAAAACTGCAATTTCTAAGCAACGTTTTTTTGTTCTTCATTTTACAGTCCAATACAAATGGGAAACATAAGTGATATCAATAATTCATACTAAGAATTGCATAACGTTAATGTTTAGAAAATATTAGGGCTTTTAATCACGACTAATCGCTTTCACAATGAAAACATATTTACAATATATACATGAGAGTGTTCTTTGCATATAAATTTCTTATTTCTAAAGACTTTTGCTTTTCATCTAAATAAAAAAAATATAACACAAAGATTTATTAAATGTTGTTATTTTCTAAAACCTACACATGCGTGTTTTTTTTTTTTATTAATATAGAATCAAAATGCACAATCCAACAACATTCTTGTGTTTTGTATGGGATGAATTGTGAATGATTGTATGACAGACAAATATATGCTTTTGAATTGGGCTATGTAGATTTTAGTTTAGTGACTATTGTACCCTTAAAAAGCATGTCTTACATCAGTGTCATTATAATATATGAGATTTGTGTCCACTATATTCTCATCAGGGAATAAACAAAGAAACTAACAGTACGGGTCAGTTAATAACTGCGCATGGCACAATCATTTGGCTGTGGAAATGTTGTAAGAGTCAAACCTAAATATAACCACCGACCACCCTCATGAGCAGAGAGAGAGACCAGAGAGACCAGAGAGAGAGAGAGAGAGAGAGAGAGAGAGCACTCCTGTGAAGAGAGAGAGTGTGTGTGTGCACACATTACTTCAAGCAAGTGTCACAAACAGCAACAGAAGTTGAGGACTAACAAGAAGAGCTGGAAGATGGAGGTATGACAACTATTTATATAATTTCTTTGTTGTTGTTTATTCCCTGTTCTGCTTCTGACATTCCCTGAACATTGTAAGCACGACAACAACACATCATTTTGTGTAGAAATGACATTTCATTGTGCAAGATGTCAATCCTTTTTAGGCATGCATAAGACACATTCAATATGTTTGTTTTATATGTTTGTTTTGAAAACAATGCAAATGCAGCATACATTTCTTTTCACTGTGGACTTTTAACCCCAGAATAACATGTCAAAAAAAACAGTCTAAAACGTGCCGGCACTATTACACAATATAAACTTTACATATGAAGCGAGTTTGGATTTTGCCAAATGTGGGACTTGAGTTCTGATCCATACACCATCAGTGAATCGAATGTCTTTTAGATTGACCAGAACACCTGTCACCCCTGCGTCACAAGTCAGTCTCTTCTGATCTTTTGTATCACATTATGGTTGCAGAACTGTGCTTCCAGATGTTATTGCTGTTCTGTGCCAGTTACTCTGAATCACTTTTGGATCGTATTCCTAACCACCCAAGACCAATGTACCCGCTTTGCCTTGACACTGCCTCCCCTGCCTGTCTTAAGTTAGAATAAAGTATGGCTGGCATTGCAACAATCTAACTGACACAGGAAGTGGTGTAACCTCATCCGTATGACAGATTAAAATGGCTGGTTAGGATGGAGGACACACGTGAGTGTGTTTGTGGAGGCTTGACATTCAGTTGTTGCATCCTTTGTGAAAATAACGCTTGTCAATGCGTACTATTGTACATTAGAGCAGTGGCGGTCGTCTTGATTGTGACTGACATTAATGTCATTTTCTTACGAAAGGGGAAGTGGATGTAGAAATCGGCTACACGACGACGTACAATAGAACTGAGCATGTTTGTGGTTGACCTTTATGGGAAATCACCTCCGGGTGTGACGAATAGTTTGTCCTTGCAGAGCAAAAACTGTTACATTTTGATACCAAGGACTGAATGCAAATACAAAATGGCACACTTGGGAGATGCCAATGGGACCAAAGATATGCTTTCAAGGCATAATCTTGAACAAAAAACTGTCATTATTAACTCACTCTCTTGACATTTTGAATTTGAAGGACTTTGCTTCGTCTGCATAACACAATAAAAGGTATTTTAAAGAATGTTGGTAGCCAAACAACCATTGACTTGCATTGGTTTTGTGTCCCTAAAATAGAAATAAATGGGTTCTGCACTAGACCCAAATTCAATTCCCGTCTAGAGTGTCCTTTGCTGGTCCCACTCCCCGTCTCATGCCTCTCCTCTCCACTATCCTTTCTCAAGAAATGGACAAAATCCCCTTGAACATTATAAAACAAAAAAATGGGTCTTGCATTTGTTGCTTCCCTTAAGTCTTCAAAATATCTCCTTTTGCGTGCAGAAGAAAGTAAAGTCCACTTTTATTCTTTACCATTTTCTTTTTGAAGCAAATGGCTATTTCTTCTTCTCATTATATATACAGTATTCTAACACTAAGCAGAGCCACATTTAAACATGATTTAATTCCTGCCATTAAAGAATGCAACTCCTCTGAGATCGCTGTTAAATGTATATCTTGTTTAAAGCTTTGTGTCAGGGCTTATATGAGAGAATTGGCCTGCATGGACCTCTGGATATTTCTGTTCATTATCTCTTGAATCTCAGCTATGTGAACATGCGGGTCAGTGTCAGTCCCACCTCGGCAGCTGTTAGAGCGACGTCCGTCTTTTTCTAAGCTGTGTGCAAAGTGTGCGTAGCTGTCAGATCTCGAAGGGAAATAGTATTGCGACACAACATCATCCACCACATTTGTGGCTTTCAACTCCAAAGGACTTTTGTTTCGGGTCTTTACTAGGCCCAATGAAGGCAAGCATATGGGTGTGAACTTCCCAACCACCCTTCAAAATTCAAAGACATGACTTCATTGAGTATTTGCAAATGATGTGAATACTCTGTCCCTTCGTCTCGTTGTGTGTTTTATTAAGTGTTCCAAGCTTGTGTCAGCTGTTATCCTACATTGGAATTCAGATAAGATGACAACAAGCGGAGGAAGGTTGTGTGCTTGCAAATGTCCATGATGTAGATTTAAGCCATACTGCTGGAACACAATGGGACTGATTCAAGTATTGCACTAAGATTTAATTGTGAGGTGTAGTCCATCATGACTCCCTGACTCACACTGGAGTGTTTAGCGCAGGCTTGACTTTTCCAGCACACCATCCACTCCAAATTTTTCTAGCCCGAATATGAGTTCATACAAGATCTGTCCAGTCCGCACCAGATCTCGGATGCAAATGATGGCTTAGCCATGCAATATTCTCTATGCATTTAAACAGATGTCAAACTATTGCAAATCTGTTCTGAACAGCACTTAAATTACTCGGATGGCCTTTGAAAAGCATGCCTTGTGTGCATAATCTCTAACTGAACATGTTTTAGTGTAGATCAAATCATAGGCAACTTCCTCATGCCTTGTCCCTTACAAAGAGATGAATTGTGGGCAATAAGATTCTTTTTACATGGGTCACACTAGGTGGCATGCAATGAACTTCTGTTATGAGGAATTAAATTTAAATTCATGTTTTAATTCTATGATTCTTTGTAGGTCGTGTTTAAGGAAATTCTGTGCGAGTAGGTCATTACAAGTGTGACTATTTTGAGGCGGATGAGAGGCCCATGCTGAATTGATTATTGATTATGGTTTTTGTGGTTTGTTGTGTTGTTTACTCAGTTTCTGTTATCAGCTCTGCCAACTATTATAAAAACTGTTATAAAGCAGAAAGACGTCTTGAAATGAATGTGTGCCGACACGCTGTAGAGTTTAATGTGTTTATAAAAGTAGGGCGGACCATAAGTGACGTTTGGTAAAGTGATGTCATCCTCAGGGGTCATCTCTTTAGTTGTTTAATGTGTAAGGACACAGCTGTGGAGCAAACACATTCTCAGACACATGTGTAGTAAAACTCGCCACCCGCTGAGTCTCAGGAGAAAAAGCTGCCCACACCCTGCTTAAAGAACCAGTAATGAGCTCAGTGCCCTGTACTTAACACGCTATCAACTGCTTGAGAAACATGACACACGTGATGAACCAGTAAAACAATTTATTTCTGTGAAATAGTCTGTGTTTAAAAGCACAATTCTAAGAGTTCGTTTTGACTTTTTTGTTATTTTGTCTATTCTGTACAGCAATCTTGTAACAATTTAAAGTTTAATCATGTTTCTTATTATATTAATCCCAACAGAAATATGCTTGTGCACACTTTCATTCATATGGGCAAAGTGTTTCTTATGATTTAAAAATTCTAAAAGTGTTTTAAAGTGATTATTCGCGCATGATTATAATCTGTCATCATTTACTCATCCTCTTGTCATTTCAAACCTCCGTGACTCATTTTTCTCCAGAACACTGAAAAATATGTTGAAAAAGTTGGTAATGATACAGCAACGGCACCCATGATCTTCTTTTGTTTGGACACATGGGTGGCAGTCACCAACATTCTTCCAAAGATTTCTCATGTGAAAGTCATACAGGCTTAAAGGTTTGTCCATGAAGAGAAAATGGTGATTTTTGGGTGAAGTTTCACCCAGAACTGAGTACTTAGACTCAATTATGAAAGAAAAGCTGACAATAAGAGCTTATTGTAGCTATAAATATCGTCAATACCGCTTAAAAAACTAGGAGGATACATTCATGTATAACTTTCTTTGAAAAGCCTAACTTTGGTTTAAGAAAAAATGTCTCAACAAGTGGTTTCTCAGTGTTTTCTCAGTTGCTTTGCTTAAATATGGTCTTAAGTGGCCTTTCAGGAATGGGAGCTCTGCTTTGGGAACAGTTCACTGCGGCAAGTCCTCATCATCTTGCAATGTTGTTTTTGGCAGTTGCATTAATCAGTTCATTTGTTAAACACTAAAGAATTCCTCTTTATGTTCCTTCTTGGATGGTGACCCTGGTGCCCTTTTTCTCATGTGATACAAACAAATGTCAGATTGAATGATATGTTGATTTCTAAGAAGGATGCATTCCTGAAGCATTTCTGTACTTATGATTCTGAAACACCTTTTTTAAAATACCAACGCAAGAGATTTTCTTAAAGGGTTTTTCCGTCTGGGGCACTGAGGAAAGGAACTGATGTCAGTGGAATGCTTTTATCTTAAAGAGTTATGAATGTTGTAGAGTTGGAACACATGGGCAGTAGTTGAAAAAGCAAAACCAAGAGGTAAAGATGGAAAGAACCTGGAGAAAAAAATAGATTAACTAGATTAAGGTGTCATGGTTCCACCTATCTTATTTTGCTCATTTTTTATACTATACCTCAACTTAGCTGAAATAACATTATTCTTTTTTTAGTAGTGCATTAGGTACTCTTTTTATGAAACTCTTTTTATGAAACTTTTTGCTATAATTTAACAGAAAGTACGTTCTGGATGTTTCATTGTCTCCTCGACTATTGTAAGTCGCTTTGGATAAAAGTGTCTGCTAAATGACTAAATGTAAATGTAAATGTAAATGTCAAATCCCACTTTCAAGGCTGAGCTGGAATCATTACCATTAACTGTATTATGATGTCTTATTTATTATATGCTATTTACTATTGGTGGCCTCCAGAAAGCTCCTTAAACTTGGCACTTTGACAATAAACAATTGTGTCCAAACACATCAGCTCACTTCTGCAGTCTAAGCTATCAAGGTAGGACTGATTTATCTCCATAGTGAGAATGTTAATAGTCAGAGACGGGGACCTGTCGATGGAAACCAAGTATACAGAGGTGATAACGGTTAGCTGGAGAGTCGGAAATCTTAACCGACCAAGCCTGAGAGAGTTGCATGGTTTAAAGAGCGCTCTCGTTCTTTTGCTTAGTTTCATTCTGCGTTAGTTTCCTGTGAAGAAAAACTAGACGTTTTTCAGCCTTCTCTGTGCAAACCAGCATTAAAGAACGCAAAGATCATTATTATTATTTTCATTTGAAATAATAAAGATATCAAAAATGCTGTCTTATAGTACATGGTGCTAGCGATGCCACACTGAAAAATAGGGTGTTGGAATTACTTAATTTTATCAAGTACATTGGTTGGCCATATGGTAAAATTAATTTTTTTTACATCATTTCTTTTCTAATGTAAAAAATTATAAAAACTATTTATTTAATCAAGTGAAGTGATGCATGTGATAAAATAAAGCTATTCCAACAAACCGTCTTATTCTTGCTGCATGATCATGGGTTTGATCCCAGGGATTCTACATATTTAGATTAAATGTAAATAATACGATGTAAATTGCTTTGGTCAAAACCGCCTGCCTTACGCGTAAATGTATTGTCAAATGTCTTTCATTTAATAAGAATGTTAAACTGTACTTTACTTTTAATTGTGCAGTTCACATTTGCCTTTCGGTTCTGATTCTGAAACGATTCCGATGCCCAGCTCTTGTATTGGGTTGTAACTTTGATCTCTTGTGAAAGGAGATTTACTAACATTTTTGTATTTCAGGACCATATGGTTGTAAAAAAGCGATCTGTGGCTGAACTGGCAGGGAAATTCAATTGTCAAATAGCCCATGTGCCAGACACTGAAGTGGTGAGGTTTACATGAGTATTTTCAGCCTCAGCCAAACTGTCTCTACACTTTTGCTACCCTTCTTCTACGCCTTGATATGGCTAACAGCTCTATAAACTGAAAAAGCGGTACAACTTGCTACTTTCTTTCTTATTCTTTCAAACCATTTTTCTTCTTGCATTTTCTTGTTTAATTTTTTTTAAAATTTATATAAGAATTTAAATTATATAGTTAAATGTTTTAGAAAACACAAAGGTTTTGTATTGTTTAGGTTAACCCAAAAGCCCATATTGTATTTCATACCTCCTTTTGAAGCAGAGTAAATGCGTTTGTAATGTGTAATTCAACCTCATGATACCTGTGGGTACAGAAAGAAGCCTAATGATTTTCCAAGTTAGTGCTGTTCTTTATTTCCTACACCCGAGACAAGGAAGCAAAGTCTCACTATTCATTTTTGACATAGTTTTTATTTCCCTGTGCCACTCAGATATTTTTTCTACGTACAGTATGTTCAACTTATTATATTTCCTGAAGGCATTAATGTTTGTACCCAGACAGTCAAGATCTTAGAAACCTCCGTCTCCAACAAAGATAATAATAATACTTTATAATAAAACTTTATAATAAGACTTAATACTTAATAGTAATAATAATAATAATAATAATAATAATAATAATAATAATAATAATAATAATTATTATTATTATTATTATTATTATTATTATTATTATTATTATTATTATTATTATTATTATTATTATATTTATAAGACTTTTTGACATGATCTTAATGTTTTCTTTTCCTCTTTGCTTTCATGTTTTTGTTATTCCTTAATCAAAAGGCTAAACAATTGTATCACCAGTTTTTTATCAGCATGTTTAAACGTGTGTGTGATGTTATTGTGTTGCAGAACAAACCTGTGAGAAGGAGACCACCACGAACTTTGCAGTTACCTGCGAGTAATGAAACAGATCAATCTCAGGATGAGGTGAATAGAGCTGGTTTACAATAATCTGTAATATCAGTTTCAGAATATATTTTAAAAAAGACATTGAATTTTAATCTTTTGGTTTAATATGAAGAATTGAGTCTATGTTTAGATTGTAACATTTTGAGAAAAATAGCTGTTTTGCTTGTTTTAAAATTGAAATCTAAGCTTGGGTAACCTCATATAACACTCTCTATGTTTACATCAATGCTGTTCCACCCAATCAGAAAGGAGCAGTACCAGTTTCTCCCAGAAAGAAAAGGAACTCTGCCCTCATTGAGAAACTACAGGTACAAACCAACTTTACTTTGCACAGCAACCCTTCCCTCTTGTGGACAGAGATCAGTGTTGCTTTATGCCCTCTCATCTCATGCAGGCCAACCTCTCACTATCCCCAACTGGACCACTTCCGTTCCCAAAGAGCCCTGGGGCGGCGAAGCTACCTGTGCCATCTTTTTCTCCCACCTCTCCTGGAAGCCCCGCCAGTCCTCCTATAATCATCACACCTAAACCGGAGGAAACTGCCGCCGGCTTTGAGAGCCCTGCGGAGGGAGATGTTCTCAAAAGCATCATAAAGGTCTATAGGTTTCATTTGGAATCGTGGGAATAAAATGATTATTTCATTTTTTTCAATGTGTGATGTAATATTAAACTCTAAAAATATTTAATGTTCCTTAGTAAATGTAAAAAATATTAGCAGTTATAATAACTTTATAAAATCTTTCAAAAACGCTTAATAGTTTTTTTCAGTGGGAAAACATTATAATTGCTTAAAATTTTAACAATTAAATTCTCTGTAACTTTCAAATATTTCTTCAGTTTATGGAATGAAAAAAGACATTTATTTAACAAATATATTTTGTAATATACTCCAAAAAAATGGGTGGATTCTAATACAAATATTAATAAGATTTACATATTTTTATCTACATACACAAACATTGAATTAGAGTATTTACTTATATTTAAAGCTTTATTTATGTTTATATTGTTTCACGTCATTTTTTTGACTGTGTAGTTTGCCCAAACATGAAACTATATTTACTGTCATCATGTGCTTACCTTTATTTTGCCTTCAACTATGTAGTATTTTCATTCTATTATAAAACTTGTTCATGCATTTATTTTAATGCAACAAATGAAAAAGTGAATGGTTACTTCTTGGAAAATCATTTTTGAAGCATTCTTCTCCTTTACCTGTGCAGGGCAGAGCTCGACATTCCATCAAGCGTCGCCCGCCATCCCGCAAACACAGAAAGTCCAGCGCAGAAGAAGGAGGAGAAGAGGTGGCCACTACTCCAAACGGGCATGAGGGAGATGTGTTTGAGGAGCAGAAGACATCTGACTGTGTCGACGATACATCAGCCCCTTCGAAACAACAGACTGAGCATGAAAGGGAATCAACAGATGCTAAACAGCAGCACCAAAATGATGCAGAACCAGAGAATACAGCTGAGACTGTGACCGCAGAAAATAAAGATGGAGGTGAGCAAGAACAGAAGGTAGAGGAGGTGGAGGAGAAAAGGGAAGATGAGCCGCAGTTAGAAGGGTCTAAAACACAAGAAGAGACGTGTGGGGAGTCAGTCACACAAGCTCATGAAAAACCCCAAACAGAATGTGAATCGACAACAGATGAGAGAGATACAGAACAGAAAGAAGAAGAAGAGTTGAAGCAATGAATTGATGTGAATGTGACTTATGATTTACATTTTATGTGCTTTTTTCAATGATTTTGCTTATTGTGTGTAGTTTTTTCTAACAAAGCAAGAAGATAAAGATAAATGCTGTAAACCGGGCCTTTAAGAGACGCCAGGTTCAAAAAGATCAAACTGCTTTCTTGGAATTTATAATAAGGATATTTCAAACACATGTATATGAGGAACAGAAAAACACTTGCTTTGTGAATTTATAGGATGAATCTTGTGCATTTATTTCATTTTATCTTATACATTTCAGGTGTGCAAAGTCCTGGCACAAAGAAAAAGGAAAATCACTTTACATCTCATAAAACAAACCCATTGCAATGTGAATGAATGTCCTCTCAGAAATGCTATGTTGCATTCATGTCAAACGCTTTTCTCTTTATCTGAAAGTACAACGAAATCTTCCGAAGCATTCAGTATTATTTTATAACAACGGTTTTGAGCTGCTGGTATGATGTTGGGTTTTAGAGATTTGTTGGGTTTTATAGACAGATCCTTTTGTAAATAACTTTATCCCAAACTAAAAGACTTTTATATTTTTCTGTGTTTATAGTATACCCTTGAATATCCGTGACAGGAAATAAAAAGTGAAAAACTCTGAACTTATCCACCTGTCGCTGGAATATATTAACATAACCTTTGACCTCTGATACATACTAAACTGAAATAACAGCCAAATAACTACAGCGGGTGCTATTAATATTAAGGCTATTCTTCATATCGCACTGAAAAAAATCTGTAAAATACAAATAAAATACTTTTATTTTCACGGACATTTCTTTTAATGCTTAAATGTATTTCAATGCATTGACAAGTGTAAAAATACAGGTAAAACAGAAATGTATTTTATTTAAACACGGCACATTCTGTACTCGTTTTAAGGATTTTATTTCGAGTGCAGTATGTTTTTAAGGGGCTCTTTTCCCCATCAGCGAAAATACCTTTGTCTGACCTCATGGAAGCTCTGCTGAGCTTAATTTAACTCTACAATGGCATCGAGCCAAAGGTCACACTGTGCTTAAAAGTGAACGCAGAGATGTTCAGTCATTGCAATGAGATTAATTGTTCATTTGAATCAGATTCAAGGTCAGAAGAGGATGGATTAAGATGGATCAGCTACTGAAATATTAGAGAACTCATGTCTTAAGTTCAATGGATTTAACAGCAATGAAGTGAGACATAAAGCTAAGGCTGTGTCAATCAATATACCTAGCTATTATATATCTAATACTGTTATACAACACAAAAAAACACCTTTTAAATTGATGAAGATATGTGACTTCTCGTTCTTTAAAGTGATAGTTTACATAAAAACAAAAATCGTGTCATCATTAATTCACCCTCTTGTCATTTCAAACTTGTAAGACCTTTTTAAAAACAGAACACACAAAAAGATGTGAAAAAATGTTGGTGACCCGACAACAGTGGCATCCTTTTACTTCGGCTTTATGGAAACAATGCAATGCAAGTAAATGGGTGCCAGTTCCCAACAACTTTACGATTTAAGTGCTCTAAAGAAAATATTTAGGCTAATGATATGTAAGGCTGTGGTAACTTAATCTCATTTACTGCAGTGGATAAAAACTAACATAGGAACCTAATATAGATTTTAAATATATTGAACATAGATTTTGTGTGTCCTTATTTACATGAATTTATTCATTATGCTGCCTCTTTGATCAAAATCTCCCAAATTTGTCTAAAGTTTTGCCATTCCCAAATTTTTTGCATCACTTTTCATAATTTGAATTTTATAAAACATATATTAATGTTATGTATTTCTATATAACTTTAGCGTACATTATTGATTTTGTTATTAAAATAACATACATGTATACAAAATATTATAATTAATTGTATTAAAATGATTTCGTAAATTTCCTGCGTCAATTTAATTTTGTAAATTGCATTAAGATGACTCTTTTAACAAAAATCTTTCAAATCTGTCAAAATGTTGTCATTCTCAAAACGATTGCATCATATAATTGTTATTGCAATTAATATTAAATACATATTTAATCAATATTATAATACATTTTATTCATACACTACTTCTTCACTGAAAAAAAATGATTCTGTTTTACGGAAAACAATTAAAAACTACCCAATAGAATCATATTCACTTTTTTAAACAAAATCTAAGTAAAAATAATGAAATGTAAAAAGTTTCTTAATAACTTTAATTATACAAATCATAATGTAAATCTAACCTACCATTTTTGGTCAAGACATTTCAACATAAATATCATTGGTTGATATAAAAACGTGGCAGTGGATCTGAAGTTGACTGCATAAATAGATCAACGGACAGTTGATCCAGAAAGTTCGAGTGTTTTTCAGTAAAAGGAAGACTGGTTTGTGTTTTTTGTTAATTTATCTTTAAGATTTAAGAGAGTTTGTTCAGAAGAGTGGTGATTGTGCATGGGCTGAAGTAGGCCGAGTTTGTTCCCAACATACTGATCAGTCAATGTGCCAAAGCCAATACAAACACCACCAGTAAAGTCTCACTTGATTTATGTTTTAAAAAACATATCTTCAAAAATGAAATATGTATCTTTCTTTCGATATTTTATGTTGAATTATTATCAGAAAACCCAATCAACTTATTGAACTTGACTAGAAGAGGATTAACTTTTTCCCCATATGTTTTTCCAAAGTGTAACCCATAAGTTGATTGATTAATGCTTCTCTAAAGTGAACTTTGTTTTATAGCTGCCCTTGCATGCACCCAGGAGGAGGCTCATTATATAAGCATCCTTTTCCCTCTGCCGGTGATTCTTTAACACGCAGGTTTTGCCATCATCTCATTAGTCGTTGTTATTTTAAGTAACAGCCTCTTTTCAGTGGTACCTGGATATAATAGGTTTAGTTACTCATTATTTTGTCCATCCTTGTGGAGCACCAGTCTGGAGTTGTCCCTGCCGGTGTGCACCTGTACCCTGAGGGATCGGACAGGGCCAGCTGCCCTTAAGCGACTCCCTGGACCATCTACGGATAAGGTGTTGTGGAAGGGACCACCCCAGCAGGCATGGGTAACAATCACACAACTTTGGATGACATTTTGGCTGAGGATATGCATCACTGGTATAACAAATTCATGAAGGAGTCACCGTCGGGCCTGATCACGCTGTTCGAACTCAAGTCCATTCTCGGATTGCAGGGAATGAATGAGGATGCAAATAGTTACGTGGACCAGGTGTTCTTCACATTCGACATGGACGGGGTAAAGAGTTTTTTCTCTGTTGTATTCCATGGTGCATGCAATGATGAAATATCGATAATTGAACCATCTTGACAATTTGGTAGAATACAGATGTGGTTCTGTCATTAAAGATCATCTTGTACAGGGACCACCGCGATGGTGAACCAAACCTACATGTGAAGTTCTTTAGCACGAACACTACAAAATCTAAATTATTTAAATACATGTATACTTGTAAACATAAATATCATACAACTCTTTTCCAAACCTCTATGTCCTGCATGTAACTTAAATAAATCAAGTATATGAATATAATGCGGGGTGTTAAAATCGGGTTATAAAATAAATAATTTAATAAAAAAAAAGAAATTTATTTATTAAAATTAAATAAAAAAAGAGAATAATTTAATGTAGCCGTTTCTCACGCAATAAATGTGTAAATTGAGGCATTCAAGTAACATTAAGTTGTGATTAATAAAAAATCCCCTCTCTCGCTTTTTTCTAGGATGGCTATATAGATTTTGTTGAATACATTGCTGCCATTAGCTTGATGCTTAAAGGAGAAATCAACCAGAAACTAAAATGGTATTTCAAGCTTTTTGACCAAGATGGAAATGGAAAAATCGACAAGGAAGAATTGGAGACTATTTTCACGGTAAACCACTTCTCTAACATTTCTGCAGAAAATATGTTGCGAGACTTGTTTGACCTACCACATTATCATTGGCGATGGAACAAAACGTCACTGAAATTCCAAAGGCAGGTCAGGTTAACTTGAACCCTGGATAAGTCTTCTTAACCTGTTGATGAGCTCATTTAATCCAATTGTGTAACTATCTTGTTTCTTCGCTGAATCTTAGATTATGAGGTTACCAACTGTATTTCATATATGGATGTATACAGTGAGCTTTATGTTCAAAATAGATGTTATTCCATTTTCACTTGTTATTCAACAAACAGGCAATACAAGACATCACCAGAAACCGTGACATTGTGCCTGAAGAGGTGGTGACTCTCATTTATGAAAAGATTGATGTCAGCGGGGAGGGTGAGCACGAGTTTCAGTTAATATATGAAAAACCTGCACTGAAGGCTGTTCATTCTGTTTTCTTTTCATCTGAGAACCTTCCTCTGTTCTCTGTTTGTTTCATCTAGGTGAACTGACACTTGAAGAGTTCATTGAAGGAGCCAAAGGACATCCAGATATCATGGAAATGTTAAAAAAACTGATGGACCTCACACCGGTCTTGGTTGTCATTGTTGAAAGCCGAAGGATAGCATCTAGAGAAGGTTAAGTTTGGCTTAACAAAACGGCCAATTGAAAAAAGATTACTAAAGCACATTCCCCCATCTGAGAACTATTTTAAAGATGTTCAACATCCCACTCTGAGTACCAGAAGTAGCTCCGTACAACACTTATGATCAGAAGGACGATCTGGGGAGAATTCAGATGATGCTGTCTGATCCCAGGAAAGATTCAGGGCCTTGTCTTGGAGCTGTTCGGAGCCAATTGTTGATCCTTTAATGCTATAAGGAGTTAAGAGGACCAAGGAGCTGTTGGAAGAATTAAGGAGTGAGTGATGATGTGCTTTATAAAGAAAGGCTGAGTACAGAATAACTTTCATTGGTGAGCACATCTGTAATCTGTTTAACTGTATAAATATGATGTCGATGTATTGCCCTCCGGGTGAAATGGAGTCGGCCTCCTTCGTGGTCTGGATTAGAGAAAAAGTCTGAATTTAAAAAATCAGCCGTTTATAATTCACAACTAATGCAACTTTTGTTGTTTTGGACCAAAAAGACTGATCTGATTGAAGCACGTAAAATGGTTACTGTCTTTAAAGGTATAACCGCAAATTTCAAACTCATAGACATTTGAACGTATATATTTCGGTGACATCTCAGTTTAAAGGTTGACACTTGTAGGCATAAAGGCAAGTATCAAAAACAAATTAAGTATCGCAAATCAATAACTGTTTCTAGCGTAAATGTGAGTAAATCTAACAATTAAGCTGTTCTCAAACATACACAGTAAGACCTTTAACAACCGGAGATTAATGGATACGTGTGTAAAAATAAAGGTGCTGAAACGTTCATCACTTATAGGTGATGCCATAGAAAAAACATTTTTGGTTCCACTGAGAACCAATTTGTCATAGTTTTTAAAGAACCATGTCTTTCTCGTCTTTTTAATTTAATTTGAAGAACCCTTTAAACCACAAAGAATCTTTTGTGCAACAGAAAGGTTCTTCAAATGTTATAGGTTCTTTATAGAACAATTTGTAAAAAAAAATTTAATCTATGGCATCGTGACGCAACTTTATTTTTAAGAGTGTAGATTAAGACCTGGGGTGGGGGAGTGCGAAATTCCTGAAATACTTTTTTGATTTTTCAAGAGGGCAAGTGTGCCGTGTTAAAATTGGCCTTTTGATTTCTAAATGGTGTTCTAATGGAAGCAATAGATCCTTAATTCAAAGCTTTGACACAGAGATTATTCAAACTTCACACGTGAAATCTAGATTTGCATCTGGTGAGACTTCTCTGTATTTGGTCATTTTCAGTCTAGACACATTTCATAGAAATCACAATTATTTCAATAGGATATCATATTTCTGTAATTCTGTAAGAGGTCAAGAGATCAGGTTATGTATTATCTGATGAGGAATATTAATGTTGCCTTAATAAATCCATCCACCAAATTATGGCTTACTGTTCTTTAAAAGTGAACACGCTGGAGTCTGAAGGCTATAGAAAAATTTATTCATCTAGAAACACCTTACAAAAATAGACATTTGTTTCCATTGTCTACATCCAAGAAACATATAAAGCAACGTTCACATTCGCCAAGCAGTCTCCAAGAAAATACCCATTATTTATTACTTTGGTCCAATGAAGATTATTAATCACAAAAAAACATTCAAAAATAAAAAACAGTTCTTCAACATGTTGAATAACATCAGCTCCATCCACAACAACTGAGTATTACAAGTTACTTACTTTTTAATTTGTTTATGGTGTTTGAACATGTCAGCAATGTTACATATAGTCTTATAAATGTATAGGTCACTCCCAGAGCACAGTAAACTGAGGTCAGCATTAATGGGAGGAAGGGAAAAGTCTTCTGCCAGACGGTCAGGGGATAAACAAACTCACAGATGAGTTCCAGAGGAATCAAACCCAAGAGATACACTGCTTCCAGTGTGCTCACCAGAGGTCCTTCTTTCCTGAAACCACACATTATCGGCAGACATGAATAAATGTGTGTTTATTAATCAATTACAAAGGCAATAAGAGTTATTCAAATGTAAAGCACATACCTGAAGAGCTTTTTTAATGAAGTAAAACTGAAGATCGTAAAGAGCATCATGAGAAATATTTTGATGGGTAATTCTGGAATTGACATAAAACAAGAATAACAATGAGCATGGATAGGTTGCACTTGTTTAGAGTATTTTAAACATGCATGTACCTTGGGTTGTGAATAAGAGGGGGAATAGTGAATAATGGCCTGTTGTACTGAGAATGAGAAAACTCCTGGCATCTTCCCTGCTCTCCGTGGCAAGTAAACTAAAAACAATATAATTGTGTTGACAAAGTATTCACTTAGCTAAATGCATGCCTAAAATGATAACATAGAATGATCACCTTAAAGGAAGTATAGCTAACAAAATGGCCTTTTCATGTACATGCCATCCGAACATGAAAGATCCGAGGGCACATAAAACAAGACAGCGTAAGAATCCTCTCGCTCCATCAGGTCTTTGCCATATTTTAAAAAGAGCAGGCTATAAAAAACAAATTAACATTTTACCATTTACAGCATTAAACAAATTGGCTTCACGTAGGACAGAGCAAGCATAAAGAGATAATTCAACCCTAAATGTAAATTATGTTTTATTTACCCAAACTCTTGTCATTTCAAACCTATTTGACTATCTTTCTTTTGCAGAACACAAAAGAAGATATTTAAAAGAGAGCTGATAACCAACCAGCACTGGCACCAATTCACTTCTACTATATGGTAAAAAAAAACAATGCAAATGAATGGGTGCCAGTTATTGTATTCTTCAAAAACGAATCGAAGAAGAAAGAAAGTCAGACAGGTTTGAAATTAAATTTGTGTCCTTATTTACTCACACTCTTGTGATTTCAAGCAAATCAAGACAAAGTTAAAATCTTACCAATATTGACCCTAATGTACACCCAAGGGTCGCTAAAGGAGAGATGGAAGGAAGTACGGAGTGCTGAAATTCTTGAACGAGACCACCAGTCATTGAAGCCTTGGGAAGTTTAGTTATGTCAAGCAGTTTGAGTTTCACACCTGAATAAATGAATTTGGCACTTTCAGTATGAAAAGAAAAGTAACACATTGATTATGAAAATGGGTTTATAGACATATGGTAGTGCTTTACAAATGAACAAACCTAGCATGGAAAAAGCTTTATCTGCAATATTATAAAGGGCCCAGATGTTTGGTGCCCAGTATGCATGACACAGTCCACGCTTGAAAGGAAAGAGTCGGGACAGGACTTGTGGAAGCTGGCCCTTTAAAACATAAAAAAAATGTATAAGTGACACAACTATATTGGCATAACTATATTTTTATTGCAAGTTAGACGTGTACACAGCTCTTAATATTCATATTCAAAAACAAATCATATGTGTAACAAACCAGGGCAATGAAGGGTCCAAATGACACTGCAAAAGTAGATAAGACGTTTGTTCCAAGTGCTATAAGCCGCAAAGGACTGAAACTTCTCCATTGCAGAGAACCATCTACGGGAGGAAAAAAATGTTCATTTTCTCACCATGTTGTATTTATATTGTGTTCTTTTAAGTATACTGAGAAATAAATCACCTGCATTGTTCTGGCTGAAGCAAAAACATCTCAGCAGGAAGATTCCATACGCTGGCGCAATGTACAGATATATATGCTTCAAGTTTAAAAGTATAGAAAACAGCAACGCTCCCTCTAAATGTCGACTCTGTAATTACAGAAAAACGACATTAATTCATATGAAACTTTTCAAATTTTAAGTACCTACAAAATGTTAAATAAGCTAAATAAATGGTACGAAAAATACCTGAAGATGTCTGGCTATCGAAAGAAAAAGAATACCAAACAGGAAGCCATTATACTGGAAATGAATATCTGCAGAATGTGTGTCAAGATAAAGTCTGATCCGAGGCCGGGCATGTCAAAATTGATTTCGGATTAAGGAACATACACGTTTCCCAAGGATACGGTCAATAATTAAAAGGCCAAAGTTCCACATCAACAGCACTGCCACGATAAAAGAGGGCTTCCCGAGAAGGTCTTTTCCTTTGTCTTCTCGCAAGCATTTGCAGCACCTGAAACATATTACACATGTACTTACTACAAGCTGCGCACAAATTATACAATATAGGAATCATTATATAATGACACCATACAATACATACTCTTTAACTCCGTAAAAAAGAAGAACATCAGCCACAATAACTGAAAGCCTTTGGAAAAGTACTGTGGCTGGGCTGGCATAGTTCAGATTCTGAACCACCAGCATCTCCTTATCAAAAAATCTGGCGATATGCGAAAGTCCGTATTCAAACCAAGCAAACAGCGGAGGATAATCCAACGTCCACTCGGATGTATCCTGAAAAATATGAAAATAAACAATCTTCATTTCCATATACATACGCAGCCATGATAGCTCACATACATCAGCAGACATCAGTGTGATGTGAGAATGTTCATCTTACATTTACATTTACATTTAGTCATTTAGCAGACGCTTTTATCCAAAGCGACTTACATTTACATTTACATTTAGTCATTTAGCAGACGCTTTTATCCAAAGCAACTTACATTTACATTTAGTCATTTAGCAGACGCTTTTATCCAAAGCGACTTACATTTACATTTACATTTAGTCATTTAGCAGACGCTTTTATCCAAAGCGACTTACATTTACATTTACATTTACATTTATTCATTTAGCAGACGCTTTTATCCAAAGCGACTTACATTTACATTTACATTTACATTTAGTCATTTAGCAGACGCTTTTATCCAAAGCGACTTACATTTACATTTACATTTAGTCATTTAGCAGACGCTTTTATCCAAAGCGACTTACATTTACATTTACATTTACATTTATTCATTTAGCAGACGCTTTTATCCAAAGCGACTTACATTTACATTTACATTTAGTCATTTAGCAGACGCTTTTATCCAAAGCGACTTACATTTACATTTACATTTAGTCATTTAGCAGACGCTTTTATCCAAAGCGACTTACAATAGTCGAGGAGACAATGAAGCGGTAAATAGCCGACACAACATCTTGCTGATACTTGCTCATCTTCAATACATCTCGAAGATGTCGTTCGTCAGATGTATGAACCTCTAGATGTATGTGACATGTCTTTGATTTAGAATGAATCTTTTGACATTTAGCAGATGTTTTCCAGACATCTTGCAGACATAAGTGTACACACTGGATGGGCTGGGTAAAGATATACCACAAGTGAAATAAAGATATAAACTTCATATAACCATACCTCATAATACCACTGTGACACTGGCAGGCTGTGGGTGAGGGCAAGCCAATTCCTGTGCACTTCAAAATCTGTGGAGTGGCTATAAGACAAGGGTTTAAAATGCCAACTTTATATGCATTGGGTTTATAATACACAACATTTGCATAGAGCTGCATTTCATTTTAAAGATCTGAAATAGGAGTTTTACATTTCAATATGGTGCTAATGTAAATAAAACATTAATGTGAGGTTCACTTACTATGCATTTATTAAGAGACATTTGAGAAAGGAAACTCCAAGAGCCAGAGCAAGAAACCAGCTCTGATGGGCAACCATGGACGCCGCCATGACAGTTTCTATACAGACAAAACTTTATTTAAAAGCTTGAGTTTCTCACAGACACTTTTAGCCACCAGGGGGAGCAGTGTGGTGCAGATTTAAAACAAATAATTTTATACATTTTTTTCTTTTATATTTTTATTATTATTATGTTTATTTGCTTAAGCAAACTTGCATACTTGATCCCGTCAAAGCAAACTTCTGTGATTAGACAAATACATTAATTATTTTTTTCCTTCTTATTTCTTGTTATCATGAATAAATAAGGCAGACATGTCAATATGCACAAATAATCTAAAGATATATATAACACAAACTATTTTAATATGCATGACACAAAAAACAGCAATAATAAATAGAAAATAATTATAATAAACAAAAGATAAAACAACACAACTACTAAACGTGGGAGTCGTCTAAAAGTTCAACAATTTGTAAAAAAGTGAGAAAAAAAACATTTCTTTCTTTCCACATTAAGATTATTTTTAAAATACACAAAATAATGATGGCACTGCATTTATAAACTTAAAACAAAAAAACAAAAAAAACTTTAAACTGCATTTAAAACAAAAACAAACAAAAAGAAAATTATATAATTTATTATATAAAAATAAATGTGCTGTTGTTTCAGATTATATGTCACAAAATGTAAACTATTATTTATATTAAATCTATATGTAAGTAATTCCAATAAGAGATCATTATCATTCAAAACTTTATGACGTATTTCCTTATCTTTGGGAAAGAATGTTCTTAATTTATTTAATATTTGTAAAATGCCGAATCACTGAATTGTTTCAAGTATATTTAAATGAAAATTTATCTTAGATTAAGAAAGAATAATTTCAAAGACATCACTGTTAAGAGTTTAAACGCCATTAATATGAATGATTATGAAATACAACGTTCAATTTGATAATAAATAATAAAACAAAATATAATTTAAATATAAAACAAAATAATTCAGTGTTATATAAATCTCGTTTGTTAAGTAACCGTGCCAAATATTGTCTAAAACGAATTAAAATGAAATATTTTGGGGGATTCACCAATTCAATCTGGCAACCCTGGACCCAAAGCCCCGCCCACTCGCCATTACTCCTTCACCACTGACTCCACAGCAGCGTCACGCGTGGCCTTTAACCCCGGAAGTAAAACCTCGTTTAGTTTAGCCAGACCTGTCTGTAAACATTGCACAATGTCACGCTGGGGAAAGTTGATCCGCAGACATTATCAGTTCTCTTTAAGTTTGTTTAAATTAAAACATGTCAACACTCGAGCCATGTGTCCAAAGAGAGGTGAGTAAAGTTCACACAACAATCTTTTGCACATTCCACGTGTTGAGGGTTCTCATGTGTGTTTGTGTGTAGGGTTCCACTCCTCGACTGCTTACAGGACCTATGATGTGAGGAAAGTGGAGTTGATGCCTTTGGAGCAGAGGAAACTCTCCTTTGACTCCCACGCGCTTGTTAGAGAACTGGAATCCTGTGGTATGTTCTCTTTCTGTGGCTGTGTACCGGATGTGTGTGTCTTCGTCATCTTCAGTGTTTGAACAAGACATGTGTGTCAGTGGGACTGGTGTGGAAAGTGTCCTGACACACAGGAGATGATGGTGACCATACTCAGAGTTTGTGCACTTGTGACATTTAACCATCTTAAGTGGACACGCATACAGAAGTGAACACACACCCAGAGCAGTGAACACACACACCAACTGTGAACACACTCCCGGAGGAGTGAACACACACCCAGAGCAGTGAACACACACACCAACTGTGAACACACACTAGGAGTCGTGAACACACACACACACACTGTGAACACACACCCGGAGAAGTGAACACACACACACACACACACACCAACTGTGAACACACATTCGGAGCAGTGAACACCAACACCCGGAGAAGTGAACACACACACACACACACCAACTGTGAACACACATTCGGAGCAGTGAACACCAACACCCGGAGAAGTGAACACACACACACCCGGAGCAGTGAACACCCGGAGCAGTGAGCACCCACACCCGGAGCAGTGAACACACCAACTGTGAACACATTCCCGGAGTAGTGAACACACACCTAGAGCAGTGAACACACACACCAACCGTGAACACACACCCAGAGCAGTGAACACACATACCAACTGTGAACACACACCCGGAGCAGTGAACACACATACCAACTGTGAACACACACCCGGAGTAGTGAACACACACCTGGAGCAGTGAACACACATACCAACTGTGAACACACTCCCGGACGAGTGAACACACACCCAGAGCAGTGAACACACACACCAACTGTGAACACACACCCGGAGCAGTGAACACACATACCAACTGTGAACACACACCCGGAGTAGTGAACACACATACCAACTGTGAACACACACCCGGAGTAGTGAACACACACCTGGAGCAGTGAACACACATACCAACTGTGAACACACACCCGGAGTAGTGAACACACATACCAACTGTGAACACACATACCAACTGTGAACACACTCCCGGAGCAGTGAACACACATACCAACTGTGAACACACACCCGGAGTAGTGAACACACATACCAACTGTGAACACACATACCAACTGTGAACACACATACCAACTGTGAACACACATACCAACTGTGAACACACACCCAGAGTAGTGAACACACACCCAGAGCAGTGAACACACATACCAACTGTGAACACACTCCCGGAGGAGTGAACACACACCCAGAGCAGTGAACACACACACCAACTGTGAACACACACCCGGAGCAGTGAACACACATACCAACTGTGAACACACACCCGGAGTAGTGAACACACACCTGGAGCAGTGAACACACATACCAACTGTGAACACACACCCAGAGTAGTGAACACACACCTAGAGCAGTGAACACACATACCAACTGTGAACACGCACCCGGAGTAGTGAACACACACCCGGAGCAGTGAACACACATACCAACTGTGAACACACACCCAGAGCAGTGAGCACCCACACCTGTAGCAGTGAGCACCCACACCCAGAGCAGTGAACACACACACCAACCGTGAACACACACCCAGAGCAGTGAACACGCATACCAACCGTGAACACACACCCAGAGCAGTGAACACACATACCAACTGTGAACACGCACCCGGAGTAGTGAACACACACCCGGAGCAGTGAACACACATACCAACTGTGAACACACACCCAGAGCAGTGAGCACCCACACCTGTAGCAGTGAGCACCCACACCCAGAGCAGTGAACACACACACCAACCGTGAACACACACCCAGAGCAGTGAACACGCATACCAACCGTGAACACACACCCAGAGCAGTGAATACACATACCAACTGTGAACACACACCCAGAGCAGTGAACACACACCCGGAGCAGTGAACACACACCCGGAGCAGTGAACACACACCCGGAGCAGTGAACACACACCCGGAGCAGTGAACACACACCCGGAGCAGTGAACACACACCCGGAGCAGTGAACACACACTCGGAGCAGTGAAAACACCAACTGTGAACACATTCCCGAAATAGTGAACACACACCTAGAGCAGTGAACACATACACCAACCGTGAACACACACCCGGAGCAGTGAACACACATACCAACTGTGAACACACACCTAGAGCAGTGAACACACACACCAACCGTGAACACACACCCGGAGCAGTGAACACACATACCAACTGTGAACACACACCCGGAGCAGTGAACACACATACCAACTGTGAACACACACCCGGAGCAGTGAACACACATACCAACTGTGAACACACACCCGGAGCAGTGAACACACATACCAACTGTGAACACACACCCGGAGCAGTGAACACACATACCAACTGTGAACACACACCCGGAGCAGTGAACACACATACCAACTGTGAACACACACCCGGAGCAGTGAACACATAGACCAACTTTGAAAACACACCAAGAGTAGTGAAAACACACACCAACTGTGAACACACACCCGGAGCAGTGAACACATAGACCAACTTTGAAAACACACCAAGAGTAGTGAAAACACACACCAACTGTGAATACACACCCGGAGTAGCGAACACACACCTGGAGCAGAGAACACACACTCGGAGTAGTGAACACACACACTAACCGTGAACACACACCCACAAACACCAACCATGACTTCCCAAACTCTCTGTATTTACCCCATCCAGACACATCTGGAGCTGGGAGCAGCAATGTTAGGGCGTCCGGTGCCTTGCTCTGACCTACATTCCAGGAATCGAACAGGCAGCTTGGGATCACGAGTCCCACTCTCTTACCACCAGGCTATGACTACCTCGTAATGCAAATTATTTTCCATTATGTACAGGCTTTGAGAAAAGGCAGGCCGAAGTGATCGTGATGGCACTGGTGACACTTACCACAGCCAATATAGACATCGTATACAGAGATATGGTCACAGGAAACCATCAGGTAGGTGGTAAAATGTACTGATAATTTGTTTGATGATATGGTTTTCCCAGATAGCATGTGTAAGATGTCTGCAAATGATCTGGAGATCTGGTGTGTAAAATCCGCTAAACATCTCAGAAAGAGCTGTTGCGCATGTATTCTTAATCATTAACATCTTTCAGACATCTTCTAGAGGTCATCTTAAAGGACATCTGACAGTAGATAAGCAAACAGCTTCTGCCAGATGTCTTTCAGATGAAAATGCTGACATTGAATAGATGTTTGCCACATGAATGTGTGCTATCAGGGTGGGTTTTTACCATCTTTTCTGTGTTAGGAAATAGCTCTTCAACAAATAATGGCTCATTTGGACTCTATCAGAAAAGATATGGTTATCCTGGAGAAGAGCGAATTTGCCAACTTGCGTTCCGAGAATGTTGTGAGAACTTTTTTTTTATTGTTTTAAACTGACAAAAATAAATTGACAACCAAGACATTAATTGTATAATCCATATAATGTATTATTTAGTGTTGTATCTTTTTAAAATTTGACATTTAGAAAATGAAAACAGAGTTGGAACAAATAAAAAACAGACTGCTGGTAAGTTAAGGTTTTATGAATAAGAAGTAAAACATTAGAAAAATGCCTTGATGTGAAATAATAGGTTGTGTTTGTCACTTTACACTAAAGGAAGAGAGTCAAAGGATCAGAGCTGAGGCAAAGTTAGACATTAATTTGGAGCGGAGTAGAGTCACAGACTTGGTATGTGTGTATACTAAGTGTATTTTTAATAAAGTTACCTCTGAAATGCATTATAATTAATTTTTCTGACAGTTCACAGATCAAGAGAATAAATTAATGGAGGTTAGAACAGAGTTTCAAAAACAGGTAAGAGTTACAAAAATCATCCATGTTTCATGTTAAGTCATTAACACTTTGCTAATTTTTGAAATATTAATTTGGAACAAACTTCAACTTGAAAGTTAATTGACCAAAATAAAACATTTCCCACATCAGGCACAACAAGAAATTTGACCTTTGTGGTTATTACTATGTCAGAATGAAAAGTTTACACGGTGTACATTTCACATAAACGATGTAGGCGAGACAAAAGTAGAGTCAGTCCTTGCCAGCTTGTTTACTCTGTGGCAAAAGATTAGATGATGTCACCTATACTTTGTGATTTCATTTAAAGCGACAGTACATTATTTATAGATATTATGTGTTAGTTTGAAGGGTTGGCAAGGACGCACACAAATCAACAAATAATAACTTACAATAACTATAGTTATTTTTAATAAGTATATATCTTATGTTAAAAGAAACACATATTTTTTAATCCTGAAAATAAAAAATAGATATTTTAGATGCAAATATGATGTTTGTTCTAACGGCATGTGAAATTGGCTATGTACCAATTAAACAATATTTAAAATGTTATATATATTTTTTAAGTATAGTATTTTATCACACATATGAAACATTCTTTAGGACACTTTTGCCTTACTTATCTTATCAAACTTTGCGGTCCGAATCACTTCTTAATTGTAATTATTAATACAAAAGTTTATAAAACTTATATGTGAAAGAGTTGAATTTTGCAAAATTCAGGAAAAAATTCTCACTATTTTCAGAATTCAGAAATAGTAAATGAGGCAGCGGAAACTTCGAGGAAAATAGACATACAAGTAGCATCTTTGAAGACACTTTTGGAATCATTAAAACTGCAGACAATACAATATCTTGCAGGTAGGCACTGTTAAATGTTTTAAGTCTTTTATCAGTGATTACTGCTTTCTTTTTGTATATCTGTATGCTAATTTACAGACACTTGATCAAAAATAAACTAATCAAGAGCCCCTTTGCAATATCCTGATGTAATTAAACTATAGACATGCCTGTTTCGTATAAACAGAAGAATATATCTGTTAATTGACTTGTGGATTTGGTTTACAGCCTGCATCTTTACCTGCTTGGCCATTGCCTTAGGCTTTTATCGCATGTGGATATAAAAGACCCAGAAGACTTATTGAAACTCTTGTTTTCATCTCATGTATTTTTATTGTGTTTTATATCACATTTTATGTTCCAGGGCTTAATGTGATCAACATAAATACAATGTTTAGATGTTCCAAGTCTTTAAGTCACATGCTGTACGCTGCTTTGTTTTAATAGATTTTGGCATTTTGAGTTGAGATAAATCAGCAGAGCTCACCAGTTAAAGCTAAATTCTTTATGATACATTTTGGATGCAAGTGTATTTTATGACAGGACCACTTTAAAAGAAAATATACATACAGGCTGTTTTATGTATCATAAAGATATACCTAAATTTAAATTGAAACACAAGTAATATTTTTACATTGTATTAAACCTTATCCAAATATGTCTAAAATTTCAGTTTTTTTTAATCTTGCATATAAATGTATTTAAGTTCTTTTTTGGCTATACAGCTACACATACATCATTAAATCATTCATATAACATATCTCTCTTGTATCCGTCTCACGATTACTATTTTGGATGACCAAATGTTTGGCTTTTTTTTTTTACAATAAATCTCTTCCAAAATCTATTTGTTGTGGCGTTTTACCTATTAACAGTTACTGTCTGTAGACAACATCACTTTAAGGGTAAATTATATAATCTAATTAGACAGAACAATGTTATATTAACTAGAGATGTGATTATGCTGTTGAAATGAATAGACAAAGAATATTCATTCACAATTGAAACTTTATTTAGTATTATAGATTAAACAGACAAATTCAAATGAGTCAAGGAACACACAATAATCACTTTTCACACAAGACACTATTTCTTCCTCAGATTTATTTTTATTGAATGCATAAAGGAAAACTGCCCTTTGAACCTCTGCAAAAAGACACCTTTTTAACTAAACATCTATTACTCAAATACAGTAGTAAACTCTTGATAACTATTTACATATTGAGGTCAGGGAAATTGTTTGAATATTTTTAAAGTAATGAACCAACACTTATTAATATAACTAACAATCAGCCCCAACCCTTAATTTAGACAAGTTACCAACTCGAACTAAATTGTTAACCCCTTTGTTTGCAGGTGGCAAAACAAAATCCATAATTCATAAATTAGTATCTTTCCACTGTTCACCATTTTCCAAAACGTTGAAACAAATCATGAGAACAAAAAGTCATTTCTTCAATCCTTTTATCAATACTACACAAAGAATACCAAAAATATCTTTATTTATAAATTAAATTATACATTTACAATTCCCCAAACGTACATCTCTTGAAGTACATTTCATTGGGCATTCACATGGCAAAAATACCTGAATTATACAGGCAAATATAAATACAAAAATGTATTCAACATCTAGCTGAGGACCTGACCCCAGCCCTCAGGAATATAAAAATATCATTCTTTACAAAAACACAAAAGACCACAACAGGTGGCTTTAGAGCAGCAGAGTTAGAAAACAATTGCACTGGTTTCTGATTCACCTTCTAACTTAACCTGAACTTCCTCCTTTACCGTGGGTGCATCCGTACCATCCTCAGTTGGTTCTTCTTTAACACTGGAGCACGAGGTCTCCTCATCAACCTGCTCCTGCTTCAGGAAAGTTGTTAAAGGGTTTTCTGTAAGCATTTTATTGGGCGAGGGTGTAAAGTCCACAAATGAGGATGTCTACAAAACAAGGGAAAGTGTGATAAATAGAAATGTTGATATTAAAGATATAACAAGAAAACAGATTAAAAATACGCCCGCAACAGCGCTGTCAGCCGTGTGGCTTTTTTATGGGAGAAAGAGTGAAATATGTTAAAGACCAAATTATGCTCCTTAAATTGTTCACTTACAAGACAGCTCAAACTAAAAAACAAACTTACATTTTTGTAGTCTTCGTAACATGATGGATGATATGTCTGAAAAAGGAATAATAAAAACATTTTAATTCGCCTGTCAAAATGAATCAAAGCAACTGCAAACAGAACAAATTTCCCACCAAACTTACCTTTTCATCTACTCTGATTGCGTTCTTCAGGTGCCACTCCTCTTCTTCCTCCTCCCAGTACATCTCAAACTGCTCCTGGCAAATCTCACACAACTAAAAAACGAAAACAAACAGATTGATGAACAAATGTGGGCGACATATTTTTCAGTCAAAAAACTGTTGTTGATTGTTTTAATGGTCAGTCAGAGACGCATTATCTGACCTCATGGACAACATCTGCAGCAGCCTTCACGCTTTGAAACTCTCTCTCTTTTGCTGCTTCCTGTGTTTTCTGTACAACCTCTTCATGAACCTTTTCAAAGAACTGACTCTTTGCCCTCTCCTCAAGATCAGCAATTTCTTCAAATTCTATCCAATCCTAAAAATAGTGAATTGCTTTCAGGTCCCGTTTTCAAAATACATTTTTGAAAATATTCAGATTTCAAGAATGGATAGATGTAGTTCAAAATTCAACACAGAACATTATTGAGGATTCAATCTCTCACCGTCAGGCTGTAGTACCACCTCCGATGTGTAACTTTCTTACTGATGTCCTTCTCAGAACGGTTCTGCCTGTAGTGCCAATCCAAATGATCGGCATAGACGTCCGTCTGAGATGCGGTAAACCGCATGCCACATGAATAGCACTGGATTCCAGTATACAGTTTGGTGATAACGGTGTCGTGTCTCCTATTAAGTGGGAAAAAAAAGATTTACAAACAAATCTTTGATTTCATATTTTCACAATGTTAGTGCTCGATAAATCAATACATACTGTTTCATGTCATCCAAAACAAATCCTGTCATGTCTGGGACATCATCATCCTCCTCTTGCTCCTCCTCTTCCTCTTCTTCCGGCACAGGTACAGACTCACTCGCTGAAGGGGAGTCTAAGAATATTACACCCATTTTTTTTAAGAATTCTATATACTGTAAAAGTTAAGTATAACTAACTATACAATACATTATTAGTGATTTTATATCGAAGTGTCCATACCAGCTGCCGTTGAGTCTGCCTGAGGAGTTTTAATAATGCCTTTGAGTAGAAGTTTGGAAAACAAATCATTCACATCGATTTGCCTGAATAACTCCGGTTGTGAAAATTGGGCAGCTGAAAAATATCAACATCAATAATATGTTTAATACAATCACAAAGCAGACAATGAATTTGAATTAAGTTTCCTTAAGAAAACACCTACCAGGCTGGAAAGGTAGCTGGTTTTGTGACATGTAGGGTTGATTTGAGCCTCCTACAATCTAAAAATACACCAAACATAATGAAATATATCAACTTTGAATCCAATCTTAGAAAACACTCAAGACTGAGGATGAATCATTAGCAAAAGAAACACTTACGGGTTGAACATTTGCTACACCTAGACCGGGTAATGGTGGTCTAAATGAGTTTACTGCTGCACCTGGCACACTGAAGTTTGATGCTTGCGATATATTCGGCTGCATTGGGAACTGCTGAGGTGGTCCTCCGAATGAGTTTATTGGTGGAGCATTAAAATTGGGTGGTGGTACGGCAGGGTTCATCATAAGTCCCTGCCCTTGAGACTGATCGTACATGGTTGGCTCCTGGGGCCTCAGAGGACTTGGACCGCAAAACCGAGGCGGGCCTTGTTGGTCATACCTAGTCATGGTTGACGGTACATCAAATCGCATGGATTCTTGCTGCATTGGATTTTCAAATGGCAATCCAGTGGTGGGATTATCGAATCTAGCTGCACCAGGCTGCTCATCATAATTCAATGTTCTACCTTGACACCTTGGTTCCTCATATCCTGGTGGACCCTGTGGCATGGGCGGATTATCAAACCTTGTCGGAGCAGCGTATCGGTTTTGATGCATTGGATGATCAAAATGAACAGGACCTTGAGGTTCTCCGTATCTCACCATATTATGTGGCTCCGCATACCTCATTGGTCGATGTGCTGTGTTATTATATCTCATGGGTCTCTCGTGGGTTTTGGGAAATGGAGGTCTTTCAAACCGCAAATGAGAGGAATCATATCTAGGTCCAGGAAACCTTACTGGTGCATGACTACTTGAGCCATCAATTCCACTAGTACTGCCTTCATATCGAGCAGGGAGATAAGGCCTCTGCGGACCATCCAACCTTGGCTCTCTAGCATGACTAGGTGCCCCATCATAGGGAACTGGAGAACTCTTATATCTATCAAATCGTTGAGACGTGTTCGGTCCATCATGCCGTGGTATATTCGCCTTTGCAGCAGGACCTTCAGACGAGTGTGTCGGTGTATGCCCAGGAGAGTCACCAAGGCTTCTTTCCACAAAGAGATCATGCCTCGGAACTTCCAAGCTTATAGGACCATCATCCGGACCTGTACCAGAGTGCACGCTATTTGGACTTTCAAAACGTGGGCTTATGTCTCCTTCCATTTCTATTTCAGCAGGTGACGATGCCCGTTCTATGACCGGACTCTGTGTGTTTTTGAAAGTACTTCCTGGGCCTCTGTCAATTCTCCTATGGTCCTCGTGGTCCAATACGGGCTTTACAGCCTCATTAGTTTTTGTGTGCACATCTAAGCTGTCACTGTATTGTTCATCTGGTTCACGGAAATGTTGAAAGGGAAGGTTCTCACGCATGTACTCCTCTCTTTGCACTGTAGAGATTGAAGGTATATACAAGTAAAAGGTTAGTCTCAATATGTAAAATGAAAAATACTATTTTCCCAGGACTTTAAGTGAACAAAATACAACAGACAAACAGAATAATAAACAATATTTTCAATCGAAATTGTACCTGGTCGAAGAAGCTGTGTTTTTCTCAACTTTGATTTATGTTCAAGATAAGAAAGCTCAGCATCAGTTATGGATTGTGGTTTCTTTTTTGAGGAGTATTTGCCTTCATCACACGAGTCATCCCAAGAGTCAGAGCGCTGTCTTTCCTCTTGATACTGAAAAAGTTGATTAATTTGATGGGCTACGTCGAGGAACTCCTCGTTGGATATTTCACCCTCAGCACGCCTTTTGCCTGCCTGTAATGCAAAACATCTAGATAAGCAATGGTGTGGAGAACCATGACATGATGAAAAATCTTGACAAATAAAAGCTCACCTTTTTCAAAAGATCCCGCTTGCTTACAGAATTGAGTGCTTCCGGTATTTGTAAGTTGCCATCGATACTCAAGCGATGTTGTTTAGGTGCACGAGGTATAGAGGGAGGTCTTTGATTAGTGTTCCATGACTTATGCCTTTGGTTACCAGGTCTTCCATGATCTTGCTCCGACTGTTTAGGACTGGACAAAATATTAAAACAAATTTAGATACAGTTATATTAGTGTTACACATGTTTATATTGGGTAATTGGCATGGAATTCACTCACTGTTTATTTTCCTCCCATCCACTCCTCCACCTTTTGCCATCTTTTGTGTCTTTGTGATCAGCGGATGAGATCCTCTGCTGTAAGCCATCCTTATGATCAACAGGTCTATCCTCGAGAGGCCTCTTTGATCGTCTTGTTTCTGAGATACCTTTCTTTACAGTACTACGTTCATCTCTAACACTTGCTTGAGGAAAAGACTCATCAGGTGCATGCTTGCTTAACTGCCTTGCCTTTACAGATTTGGAGGGTGGAGTAATGCTTCTCGTCTTTCTTTTTGGAGATGATCGCCTCTCTTTTTTTTTTGGAGAATGTGCTGTTGGTGAACGTGATCTTGACCGGGACCTTTTTCTAAAGTTGGCTTTCGCTTTAAATTCTTGTTTTTTAAACGTCTCAAGTCTCTCGTGCTTACTTAAAGAGCCATTGAGAACCTTTCCTCTGGCTTTCTGATGATCTATGCTTTTAACAGCTTCATCCCTGTCTTTCTTTTCTGAACTTCTTTTCTTTTCTCTAACATCGTCCTCTTTTGATTCAGCCTTTTCATTTATCTGCTTATGTAGCCTTGGGTCCTTTTTATTCATTTCACCAGCTTTAGTATGTTGAGATTCCGTGTCTCTAGACTTAGTAAAGATACTCTTTCCAGTTGGTGATGCAGACTTGGATTTCACTTTTTCATCAATAGCAGAGTTATCCTTTTTTGGAATCCGCATCCTATCTAATCTATTTGGTCTTTCAGTAGGGACTCTTTTTTCAGAAGTATTCATAAAACTAATTATACTTTCTTTCTTTTGTGTAACTTGTTCCTTTGTATTGGTAATTGGACCAACTCGGTTTAATCTAGGGTCTCTGGTTGGCAACTTCTCTGAAGGAGCTGGAGGCCAAGGTTTGGCCTGGGGGACAGGAACCTTTTGGGTGACTTTCGGTGATGCTTCAACACGTGTGGGGGTTTTGGCATGGTGGCCCGCAACAATAGCAGGAATTGTCTTCAGTGCAGAAACAGAAAATACAAAATTAATGTAACGCAAAGTTAGCTTATTAAAAGCAGTACAAGAAAAATTTCAAATAGTCAAAAGTGCATGTATGATCAAGTCATTAGCCACTATAGCTCCGATGCAGTAAAACATTCATATTAACATTATACTCCAACAAGAGTAAACCAAACTTACCAGCTGGGCTTTTGTTTGCTCAAGTTCAAGCTCTATCTTCTTTTGCTGAAGTTCTAGCAACTGCTTTTGCTTGGCAAGTAACTGTTGCCTTATGAGCTGCTCTTGAGACAAGCTTGGAACCGGAGGTTGTGGAGCTGGGGGTTTTGGCGGAGCATCTTCAGTCTGAGCAAAAGCAATTGTATACAAATCAGTTAACCACAGTACAAGACATCTGACTAAAAGGAAACATCATATCTAACCCTATACATGCTTACCGACTTTAAGAATTTTGGGTTGACATGAATGCTGGCATTCACATTTGGGGGCAATGGTTTAATAGGCCAGGCAGGATCATGAGAGTTTACACGCACATCGAGTGCATACAACTTCTTCAAAGGAAAAATTTCATCCCATGTGGAACGCAATTTGAACAGACTTTTTCTAGTGACCTCATCCACCTACAAGTGAAGTAAAACAAAGGGGGAAAGAATTTCTGACTCTTCCATTTATGTCCACAACAGACAAAAGAATAAGACCTTGCAATTAAGAACATTTAAAAAAACAACCACATAGCTAACAGAATGAAGTAATTTAAAACTTTTATCAATTAAAACCAAGGAAACTTAAAAATATTTTAAATAACATGGTTTGAATTCAAGTTTTGAAGCTAAAATTAACATGACACAATTAGACACCATGGACACAAATTTAAGGAATTATGTACCTTCTCAAATACACAAATAAAGGAATTGACTAGGTTCTTAGCAAACACATCGAGGTATTTGCCTCCCACATTCTTCACTATGGAATCCACTAAGTACAAAACTGGGAGCTTCTCAACAGCAGGTGCCTAAAGTGATAGAAAACTGAAAAGTTTAGAGAACAACATGGGAGAAATGCACAACCACAATAGAATAGACCCTGGGGGTTTACTGAACTCAAAGTTGAACTATTGGGGTAAAAAATCTTTTTTGGTTCCGTTGAAAGAAACTCCTCCAAGTCCAAAAACACAAGGGAAAAAATCTCCAAGTATGAAAAATCCCTGGTTCCAAGTTCTGGAAAAAAATCTTCAGGGTTCAGTCTTCAGTCCAGGGTAACGGGGTATTGTTAGGTTAGGTTGTCAGTGCAACTCAAATTTCAGTTTTTTTTTGTCATTTTAGTAAAAGACCAGCATTCCATGCCCATGGCCTTTCAGTTGAAAACGGAGGTTAAAAAGCTGCATTTGGTCTTCAGTTTTGTGTTTAATCCGGAACTTTTGAGTTTTTCCCGAGATTTGAGATCATTAAAACAATTGATTTGCATAACACTAAGATTAAGACAAACCGTTTAAGTTTGAAACAACATGCCCCAGTGCAGAAAGAAGTGTTAAGATACTTTATAATAACTTCAAACAAAAGAAGTCTAGAAAAGACACGGTCCCAAGGCAATGCCTTGCTTTCAAGAAACATTTCAACTGAAACCATATTACCACAAAAAATACACTGGGAAATAAAGACAAAAGGCATTTCACATAGTTTATTGTCACAGATTCATACCATTTATTAACATTGCAATAAAGAGAGGAAAATTACTCAGCAATCTAACACCCCAAACCCTTTATTGGTTAAAACACACAATACAATTAAACTAATTCTAACTCAAGTTCAAGCAACAATGTGTTGCAGAACGAACAATGATAACTCATGGGAGGCCAAACTCCACCCTGCTATCCATGTACATCCATGGGCAGCAAAGCATGTGTGGCAGCTACTAACCAAAGACAAACACACTTATGAAGACTCTGAATTTAAGAGTTGAGGATTAAATTTGTGCTTACTAATGGAAACAATGTACACAAGCACGATTATGTGTAAGTCACTCCATAATCCGAAAGACACTTTAGATTATTAATAAACTATAATATTGTAAAATCATTTCATAACCAAACTATTCTAGACAGTATTGGTTTGGTATAACATGTGAGAATTAATGTATAAGATAACGAGTTATCATTGCAGAACGTGTTTAATCTGGTTATATTGAGTACATAAAGGTAAATTAGCAGGATTATTGTGTGCTAATGTAAACTAGCGGGATTATTGTGTGCTAATGTAAACTAGCGGGATTGTTGTGTGCTAATGTAAACTAGCCGCATTATTGTTTGCTAATGTAAACTAGCGGGATTTTTTGTGTGCTAATGTAAACTAGCCGCATTATTGTGTGCTAATGTAAACTAGCGGGATTATTGTGTGCTAATGTAAACTAGCGGGATTGTTGTGTGCTAATGTAAACTAGCCGCATTATTGTTTGCTAATGTAAACTAGCGGGATTTTTTGTGTGCTAATGTAAACTAGCCGCATTATTGTGTGCAAATGTAAACTAGCCGGATTATTGTGTGCAAATGTAAACTAGTTGGATTATTTGGTGCTAATGTAAACTTGCGGGATTATTGTGTGCTAATGTACACTTGTGGGATTATTGTGTGCTAATGTAAACTAGCCGCATTATTGTGT
>CM065656.1:12384120-12386620 GCA_033220385.1 Triplophysa yarkandensis | reverse complement strand
TTATGGCAGAAGTATTTCTTTTTAGCTTTAAATTATTATTTGGAGGGCATGTATTCTGTTCCTGTATTATTTCATCCAGTTCACTTGAGTTGTGCTCATCTGTGAACATCCGCTGCTTTGCACCAGATATCTCTGACAACTGGGGATCAATCCCGACAAAATCTAAAACATCTTCAGATAAAGGTGCATCCTCCAAATCAAAACATATATTTTGACCAGAATCACAGAGACATGAGTTGTCAAATGGTGCTTCATATTGTTTCCCAACTAAAGCCTTCAAAAGATAATGACTGGAAATCATGATTTCAGAATCATTTTCAGACAGAGATCTTCTGACGCTGCTTTGAGTTTCATTTTTCAGTTTATCTTGTAGTCTATCAACATGCTTTAACTGATCTAGTTTTGATTCACAAGTTTTCGTGTCCTCATTCTCTGGTGAAAGAGAATCAAATCAAAGTCTTTGTACTGTTTAATGAGTCATTACTTATTTCTCCAAGGGTGCAGCATAACCAGGTGACTGCCAGATCTTTGACAGTGTAAATTCTTCATTGCCGAGTAGTGAATTCAACCTTGCACATGATGGCAAAGTAGAATCGAAGCTGCTTAGTTCATCTCTTTGTGAACTTTGTGAGTCATTTCGTTGTGATAGACATGTACCATTTCTGGTAGATTCAAATTCGGGCGGAATTTGACTGTAAAAGGTTTTGAAAATAACCAAATACAGTCATCCTTCGAAAGCCTCACTCTGAGAAATGAGTTGACAAGCCACTAACTGTCTGGATTTCGGAACCAAAGAGGACGTCTCCTGTTCTGCCAGGATGTCGTCACGAGAAACCTTTAGAAACATATCAAAAATAAGTTACAAGCGATATGTAAAACAATGTGAATTGAAGGATTATATGAATCATACCTTTAACCCCCAATACGACACATCTTCCTATAAAGCAGTCTTCCACAGCTTTGGGTAAGCAGCTGTTGAACCGAATGTGGACCAGTAGATTTCTCCAATCCAATGTATCTGTTGAAATACAATTGTATATCATATAAGCAACAAAACAACAGAAAAGCAGCGTTTGTTTAATCAAGTAAAACGTGCCTTTGAAGTTCACCAGCAGGTAATTCCAAAGAAGGGATTTAAACAGCCACCGAATACCGTCACACCAAATATATCTTGATTTCTGGACGCCTTCACGGAAAGCCTGTATCTGTGGTCCACATTTTGTAGATCACACGTGAATCCACACCTCGCACATGTAGCTCTAAAACAAAGAAACACAATAATAACATGCATGCAACTTTTATGTTGGCAGGTACACTTTGCTTTATTGTCAATTAGATTACAAGCTCACATTTAGACAGTAGGAGTAACAATAAATGAACACAAAAGCAAATCTCATCAAGTACCTTTGGTGTTCATGTGTTAACCTGGATAAGCAGCATTTGCAGGATGGGTAAACAAAAGAAGAGTCTTGAAGAGAAAGTACTGTGCAACTCACCAGAGCCTTTATGTTGTTCATGAGTGTTTAAAACAACAATACATTTACAAACATGGGGTGCCATGTTATCCTAACTACACTGAATAATGATTCACCCTACTGTTGTTATGTGATGGTAGAGATGTCTCAGACAGGAAGTACAGGGTTGGATATTTAAACAGAGGAATGTTCTTCTTCCTCGTCGGTTTCCGGTCTCGTGCAGAAGCGCTTCAGACGCAGCAGCGCCATCTACCGTTTAATGTTGACAACTGTAATTGCCCATGATAAGAAAATGTCAATTTCATTTCTGCAATTCAGTTCAAGATGGCTTTATTATTATAAAATATAATTTCAAAGCCTCGTTTTTTTTATGTTAAAATTATTTAAATAAATGCAGTTTATTTATGCATACACTTTTAAGGATACTGGAAATAACTGCAGAAGAAAGATAAACATTTTATTTATTATCGGCCATCAAAGATGTAGTTACTAAAGTAGAAGGGATTGCACATTATGCAATGTTGTGAATGACGTTAATAATGGTGTAAATAAGCTTATTGCGCAATACGATTAGTTCTCTTTAAAAAGTTGTTTAAATATTACAATGACAGATCGACCGATCACTCGAAAGCATTATTTATTGGATGAACTCAATTTAATTGAGTGCAGGATTTCCATGCAATACATACGTGTTGCCCAAACTCATAAAAAATCGATTAATTTAAGGAAATGAAAATGGGTTGGAGCAACTCAATATATCAATAAAGAATACATAAAATGTTTACAATAATGAGATTTTTTATGCATTTTGAACACAATGTTTTGCTGGAAAATAAACAGACAGAAATTATTCTTATTGTTTTCCCCCCTAGAGAGGACAAATTGTATTTTTTAATATAAAACAGGTGCACAATATATTATAATTAATATAATTTAATTTAATATAATATAATTTCATCACTATAATTCATCATTTAAAACAGAGAAATAGTTTAAGAATCTGACTGTGTAAAGATAATTTTTTA
>CM065656.1:12370785-12383620 GCA_033220385.1 Triplophysa yarkandensis | reverse complement strand
CCTTCGAGCAAGGATGGGACTTTCACCTGACCGAAAATATGTTGAATTCTTGCCCCAAAGTGGAGAGGTTTACACCTGCAGAGTACGGCACATGACCCTTACCAAATCCTACACATGGGGTAAGAGTACCCTCTACTTTGGGATCTGTCGGTATGATTTGGAGTTGATTTGTTCTCTACCATCTATAACATCCTGTGCTGCTTGTTAATGCTTGTTATTGTTTTTCAGAGCCTGACATGTGAATGTACAACCCATATAAAGTAAGTTATGATATTGCTGTAAGAGATTCGAAACCATGTATCTGACTGTCATTTGTAGCATGACAAAGCTTTAAAACCACTTTTTATATATATTATATATATATCATAATAAAGCAGCTTTGATTTTTTTGGTTGGGTTATGCTACACACTACAGTTCAATCGTAAAAAATGATGTTTTTTTAATATTCCATGTTTTTTTGTGTGTAAAATGACAAATCTTTATTGTTGTATAAATATTGCTTTTTTTAATAGTTTACAGAAAAAAAGGCCTTCAATTTACCTTCTGGAATTCTACCTTACAACGAACCGAACAAAATGTATCTTCTTGAATACTTCATGATTTCAGAAAAATGTTTAGCTTCATAGCTTGATTACACTTTATCCTTTCATATTGTTTCTGTCCTTCCGAACCTTGAATGTCAAGTTTTTCAACATTTTTTAAATGTTAAAATCTTTGTTGTGACAGTTGACAAGCACTTTTAATGCTTATTATTTGTAAGATGTTTTGCCAAATAACAAATAAAGGGTGATTAATAATAATGATTTCCTTTAAAATATTGAATCATATATGAAATATTGTGTATATTACAACAATTTTAGAAAAATTTCTACTCTTAAACAAGAACCATCTATGAATATTATTTGGGTTTATGTTTATATAGTGAGTTTTTTGGTCTCTATTTTAAGATAAAAGCGAACAATAGCACTTTTGCCGCAATAACCCAAAGCTACCAGGACATGTAAATCTGATTTTTTTGTTATATCCACATTCAACATCTTCTTCATTCAGTGTCACTTTAAATACAGACAGATTATTGTTGATGTAACACATTTGTAACTATTTACCCATTTTTCAAAAGAAATACCAAAAATATAAAACAAGTTAAATTGTAATTTGATTAATGCTGAAATAAATCAAATTATTTGTTCTTTAAAATTGTCTATCTTATTTCTGTAGGTTGGTTCATGAGTTCTCTTTACTGTCATTTTCACTTCAGTTTACTTTACATTACATTACATTAACCAAGTATTATGATTTGCATTACAAAAACAAAGACGCTTCCTTTCATTTTAAGCCTAAACACTTGTACAAAGAAGAGCTCTTTTTCAAAAGAAGATAAATCCATTTTAATAGTTCTCTGAAAATTAAATATTTTTTTCCTGGACCCATACCACTTTGTCTATATTCAATTGATTCTGTTAAATTGGTCTAAACATGTCATATAAAGATTTATAAATAACACAACAATGTTGTACATTTTAAATTCAAAGTTTTTCCCCCAAAACGCTAAAAATTCATCCGCTTTTTGTTTTCAAAACTATGTTTTTGTATTCCAAATTTTTTTTAGTTAAATGTATAACATCAGGGACTCTTACTATAAATTAATATCAATCGAATGTAATGTCCAGTCTGCTTTTTTTACCCCCAGGTGGAGGTCTCCTATTTTCCTAGGGGTCTCCTAGGTGGCACTCTTCTATTTTGGGAAAATAGCTCTTCAAATTTCGTATTGCTTGAAATAATGTGAACTTGTGTATTTGCAAAATTTGAGGTCTGAAAAACTTTTCATGTTCATCAAATAAATCCAAATACAAACTGTTTTGTTTTTTGTTATAAAATTAAATAAACAGAACATGTTTTTGAAACGATCTCTTAATTAATTGTTTTTCTATTTTTGTTGCAATTTTATGATTCAAAAACCAGCAATATTTGAAGGAAATGTTATTGCAAATAGTCTGGTTAAATAAGATAGTTCCTTACCCACAAATGAATCCCTTTAACAATATTAGTTGTTCCATGACAGGTTTTGGATGTATAGTAGTTGAAGCATAATGCACATGAGCCAGTGGTTTTTCAGACATTTTTATAATTTTATGAAATTTATCCAAAAAATGTATAAAACCAAACATATTTTAAATTCTGAGTTTTAAGTTGCAATAACTTAAAAATATGATAACCACTGACATAGGCTAAATGCTTCCCAATAAGAAGCCTAAAAATACTGACAAAGACTAAAGAATGTTTAATTCATATTTGTTTTTCTTTTTATAATATTTCATAAAGAGTATGTGTTATCCTAAAACAATTTTTTCACCTTGTTAAAATGTTTGTAGCAAACATATTTAACAGAAATGCATGATACTGCATAGATATCAACTCCTGCATTTAATTTCAGATCTGACACTGAAAGTAACCTTACCAATTCCTTTTATTAAATATAAAAGCCAAAAGATTGTCCCAAACAATGTTACTGTACCTCTAGTTACTCATCATATCATGCACGGGAAAATGCATCGGCTAAATGTCTGAAAAGATAAATTCAGATCATTTTTAGCAGTATTAGAATATTTAATCAGTATCTAACTAAATTCCAGTCTAAATTCATTTGATGTAAATTCCCTAATTTAGAATTCCGACAGACAGAGAGAAGCCATTGTGATGATGAAAACATTTATTTTCACAGATGATTATATATAAAAGTACATAAGGCGTTTAAAAAAAATGTGATTAATATTTGGTGTGGGTAGCCCTCTATCGACCAGCAGCCGCTGGCTTACATTGAAAATGGCTGACTTTCGGAAATCTTGACGCTTGCCATTACATTTCAGATCAAGCTTATTTAATAAACGGTCTTGGGCTTCCATCCGCTTTATAAATCAGATCGATTACGCCGTTTATAAGCTCCTTGTCAGTTGTGTCAATATCTGGTAGATCTTGTGGATCAGGTTGGCCTCTTAAGGTCTCCCAGTCGTTGTAGTTCATCATTCTGTTTCTGGAGATCACCACCAAAATGGCTCTCTTAGAAACGCCATTGACTACTCCAGTTGGAGGGACATGTGTGTTACAGTTAAATCCATAATCGTCCCATTTATCATTGCTCATGTACAATTCAGAATGCTTAACAATGATTGCTTTTGGATCGCTGTTAAGAAACAACTTGTACGCCAGCTCCCACCATGCTTCATTTACGGCCCGGTCTATGTTTTCCCAACTCGCCATCTGTTGAAAAATAGAAAATAAAAGTGCGTGTACAACAGTTGTGAGCACTTTGCATCGGCAAGACAAGAACTGAAATGTCAGATTCGCAAAAAGTTAAAATCTTACGCTTAGTCAAGTAATCGTAGAGTTATATAATACGAAAGTGGTGTTGCTTTAATCGTAAATGATCATGTAAATTATAAAAAAAAAACGTACTGTTTGTTAGTCCTCCGAAGATGTTTAAGATTGGCGTGAAAAGAACACAAACTCGATGAATTCGAAACAAATTGCCACACCCGACTTTTGTGAAAGTATTCAGGATGTACGTCACTGGACTAAAGTGGGTTGTCCAGACACAGAGTAGATAGACAAACATTATGGGCTGTATTACATTATCATGCACCTACAACTGCTCTATAATGTTTTGTAGCCGAATAACAAACACAAACTGTAAACTTAAAAGAGCAACAATTCAGCGATACACAATTTAGATTAGATTAGATTCAACTTTATTGTCACTGCACATGTAAGATACAAGGCTACGAAATGCAGTCAGCATCTAACCAGGAGTGCAATAAGCAGTAAGTACAGAATATATATGTAATATATACAATAATGATACAGAATATATGAGTATGGACAAGCATTATGGACAGATTTACAGGTTAAATATACAAGCAGATATACAGGCAAGTGTGCTATGAACATCCTATACATTATGTAAAAGTGTGTGTACACTATAGATAGAACTATAAACATAATGTACAGTATTGCAGTGGATGGTAAAGTGCATTTGGAATTTTACAGTGTGCAAATGTATTGTTCAGTGTTACTGAGTGAACAGTAGCGCATGAATATTTAAAATAAATAAGTAATAAGCCGGTGTAGTGTTGATGAGATTTAAGAGATAAATGTGCACACACAAAGGCATTGTAAAATGAATACACTTCCAATACACGAGAAAGGTTCAGATGCAAAGCCCCTAAAGGCCTACTCAAAACTGATATGTTTGGTTGTGTGTTGTGTGTTTGTCACATCCGGTGTGGACCGAACACAATGTTTGCATCTGTACTCTTCATCCGATAATAATACAAAAATGAAATCATAACTGTAAACCAGCAGATCAGCCGTCTTCAGCTGACTGGACAGCTCATAAAAGATGTATTACATCATATTATAACATCACAATAGAGATGCATTTTTAACCTTTTGCTCAATATTCTGGAGCAGTTTTGAGTATAAATAAAGATATCATGTCTGTGGTGGTGACCAGTCTGGCACTTTTTCTTAAAGATTCGGCTCTTTGTAACGACTCGTCTCCCATATGGCTTTTTATTTGTTCCTTTTATTGCATCCTAATTTAGCTATTATAAAGGATTTGCGTATTATTATTTTCCTTTATAATTTGTTCATAAAAAATGCAACAACAACAAAAGAAATCCTCCCCAAATAACCACTTTTGAATCAACAAAAAATGCCATTTAAATAATAAAAAAAAATTATATGTAGTAAAAAATGTTAAATATTAAAAAAATTTTTAACAATGTAATTAAGAAAATAATTGAATACATTTCTACATAAACAAAAAGTAAAGTTTTTTTTATTTTTTATGTTATTTTTTTTATTTAACATAACAAAGCAGTAGATCAATACAGATAAACATGTACAAATAACAAAAATAAAAAATAAACAATTTTAAAACTCCCCGGTGGGAGTCGACTCTTCTGATTCACTGCAAGGAATCGACTCTCACTTCCGCCAACGACACGTCACTAGACTGACGTCATGTCCGTGGGAAGCGTCGCCTGCTAGTCTACGAATGTTAGTCGCCTTCCTCAATCGTTTCATTTGTGTTCAGTTGTAAATGTTAAAATGATTCTCACCGTAAAGCCTCTACAGGGAACCGAGTGTAATGTGCAGGTAAACCTAAATGACGTGTTGCTCTGCATGGCCATGTGTTATTGTTAGCCTCTTAGCATAGCACTGTGCTGCTTCACATTTGCTTTTCTCTTTTTAAATTAAACCTAATAAGATAAAAATCCATAGGGACATTCTGTATAGGTCCTTTGATATGATTTGAATTTGTGTTCACACTCATTTAAAAGTGAGAAACATGTGATGTTTGACCAGCCTTTACTAACACATAACACTAAACATGTGATGTTTCACCAGCCTTTACTAACACATAACACTAAACATGTGATGTTTCACCAGCCTTTACTAACACATAACACTAAACATGTGATGTTTGACCAGCCTTTACTAACACATAACACTAAACATGTGATGTTTGACCAGCCTTTACTAACACATAACACTAAACATGTGATGTTTGACCAGCCTTTACTAACACATAACACTAAACATGTGATGTTTCACCAGCCTTTACTAACACACAACACTAAACATGTGATGTTTCACCAGCCTTTACTAACACATAACACTAAACATGTGATGTTTGACCAGCCTTTACTAACACATAACACTAAACATGTGATGTTTGACCAGCCTTTACTAACACATAACACTAACCATGTGATGTTTCACCAGCCTTTACTAACACATAACACTAAACATGTGATGTTTGACCAGCCTTTACTAACACATAACACTAAACATGTGATGTTTGACCAGCCTTTACTAACACATAACACTAAACATGTGATGTTTGACCAGCCTTTACTAACACATAACACTAAACATGTGATGTTTGACCAGCCTTTACTAACACATAACACTAAACATGTGATGTTTCACCAGCCTTTACTAACACATAACACTAAACATGTGATGTTTCACCAGCCTTTACTAACACATAACACTAAACATGTGATGTTTGACCAGCCTTTACTAACACATAACACTAAACATGTGATGTTTGACCAGCCTTTACTAACACATAACACTAAACATGTGATGTTTCACCAGCCTTTACTAACACATAACACTAAACATGTGATGTTTCACCAGCCTTTACTAACACATAACACTAAACATGTGATGTTTCACCAGCCTTTACTAACACATAACACTAAACATGTGATGTTTCACCAGCCTTTACTAACACATAACACTAAACATGTGATGTTTCACCAGCCTTTACTAACACATAACACTAAACATGTGATGTTTCACCAGCCTTTACTAACACATAACACTAAACATGTGATGTTTCACCAGCCTTTACTAACACATAACACTAAACATGTGATGTTTCACCAGCCTTTACTAACACATAACACTAAACATGTGATGTTTCACCAGCCTTTACTAACACATAACACTAAACATGTGATGTTTCACCAGCCTTTACTAACACATAACACTAAACATGTGATGTTTCACCAGCCTTTACTAACACATAACACTAAACATGTGATGTTTGACCAGCCTTTACTAACACATAACACTAAACATGTGATGTTTGACCAGCCTTTACTAACACATAACACTAAACATGTGATGTTTCACCAGCCTTTACTAACACATAACACTAAACATGTGATGTTTCACCAGCCTTTACTAACACATAACACTAAACATGTGATGTTTGACCAGCCTTTACTAACACATAACACTAAACATGTGATGTTTGACCAGCCTTTACTAACACATAACACTAAACATGTGATGTTTGACCAGCCTTTACTAACACATAACACTAAACATGTGATGTTTGACCAGCCTTTACTAACACATAACACTAAACATGTGATGTTTGACCAGCCTTTACTAACACATAACACTAAACATGTGATGTTTGACCAGCCTTTACTAACACATAACACTAAACATGTGATGTTTGACCAGCCTTTACTAACACATAACACTAAACATGTGATGTTTGACCAGCCTTTACTAACACATAACACTAAACATGTGATGTTTCACCAGCCTTTACTAACACATAACACTAACCATGTGATGTTTGACCAGCCTTTACTAACACATAACACTAAACATGTGATGTTTGACCAGCCTTTACTAACACATAACACTAAACATGTGATGTTTCACCAGCCTTTACTAACACATAACACTAAACATGTGATGTTTGACCAGCCTTTACTAACACACAACACTAAACATGTGATGTTTGACCAGCCTTTACTAACACATAACACTAAACATGTGATGTTTGACCAGCCTTTACTAACACATAACACTAAACATGTGATGTTTCACCAGCCTTTACTAACACATAACACTAACCATGTGATGTTTGACCAGCCTTTACTAACACATAACACTAACCATGTGATGTTTCACCAGCCTTTACTAACACATAACACTAAACATGTGATGTTTGACCAGCCTTTACTAACACATAACACTAAACATGTGATGTTTGACCAGCCTTTACTAACACATAACACTAAACATGTGATGTTTGACCAGCCTTTACTAACACATAACACTAAACATGTGATGTTTGACCAGCCTTTACTAACACATAACACTAAACATGTGATGTTTCACCAGCCTTTACTAACACATAACACTAAACATGTGATGTTTCACCAGCCTTTACTAACACATAACACTAAACATGTGATGTTTGACCAGCCTTTACTAACACATAACACTAAACATGTGATGTTTGACCAGCCTTTACTAACACATAACACTAAACATGTGATGTTTCACCAGCCTTTACTAACACATAACACTAAACATGTGATGTTTGACCAGCCTTTACTAACACATAACACTAAACATGTGATGTTTGACCAGCCTTTACTAACACATAACACTAAACATGTGATGTTTGACCAGCCTTTACTAACACATAACACTAAACATGTGATGTTTCACCAGCCTTTACTAACACATAACACTAAACATGTGATGTTTCACCAGCCTTTACTAACACATAACACTAAACATGTGATGTTTACTGTACTGCTACTGTACTTGTATGTAGATCTGTGAACATCAAGCAATCTCTTGCAGGAATGTACTTCATCTGTACTAAATGAGATTCCACTTTATTTTCACTGCACAGGTGTCAGAAAATGAAAAGATATCAAGAGTCAAACAACTTGTTTCAGAGCATTTAAACATCCCAGCCTGTCAGCAGAGATTGCTTTATAAAGGAAAAGCTCTTGCAGGTACTTCTACTTCTGCATGTCATTCACAAATGATCATCATTTCACTTGACATTTTACACCTGGTTGGCTTTCTTTTCTTATGCAACACAATGTTTGGAATATTTACCCGCAGTGTTAATGTATGGCCGTCCATGTCCAAAAACCAATATCTAAAAAGCACGAGGCTATGATAAGGACTGCCGGTTTGTAACTTCAAGGTTTATGTTTTGTTTGTAGACTTACACTTTTGGGACTAAACATTTGTGCATCGATTGTAAATCGCACAGAACACGCATTTCTCAAAATAACTTGACAATGTGACATGTAAAGATACAATTTGAAAACCTACTTTCATTTAACATGCCTAGTGTCCCCAAACATTTAACAAATTTACTCCGAATTGCAACCTAATACATTAAATTAATATGTAATGAAACGGAAGTAAAAGTGACACGACACACAGCCAATTATGGGGAGCCATACTTAGAATTCGTGTTCTGCATTTCACCCATTCAAAGGGCACACACACAGTAGTGAACATGCGCACACACACACCCGGGGAGCACTTGGGGGTTCGGTGCCTTGCTCAAGGGCACCTAAGTCATAAATCTGCAACCCTAGGGTTATAGGAGATAAACTCTCAACCACTAGGCCAAGACTTCCTTAAATTGAAAATGTGGTAGACCATCGACCGTAAGGGTACCTCATATCCAAATTTTACTTGTTGCATCGATGCATCAACGTAAATTTCCTATCAATCCATATCGTTGTTTTTTTAATCCCCTTTTGCTTCATAGAAGCTTTTTTGTGCTCTTATTGTATTACAAACCCTTTTAGGTAAATACACTAGGAGTGTACTGTCAATGGTTAAAAGATTGCAATCTCTAATAGGCCTGCCAAACGATCCTTACCCATCATTTTTTAAATTCAAGTAAATATACTTTAAAGGAGAGAGAAGACTGTGGTCTCGAGATGCTCACGTAAAGCAGCGCGGTGACGTCTTAACGTGACATTGGGTATTGCTCATGCCAGGTGTGCTTGTGTTAGTGCCACTTGTACAGTGGTTGCTTTCTTTCGGAATTTAGTAACAGAAACTAATAAGAATGAGTGAGCATGATAATGCGCAAGTATGTCTAACAAGAACCAACGTAGTTTTATCCCATTCTGTCTTTTTTTCGAACTCTAAACAGATGATAGCTATACTCAGCCAACCATAGACTCAATGTAATCTTCAGCTATTCTCCACCAACAGGTAGCACCAACAATATGCCAAATCCCTTCAAACGGCATCGTTGTCGATAACAGTTTACTCGAAACAACATAACGATGATCTAGTTAAAGATCATGCATTTGTGCGGTTTAAAGCACAATGGCTATCCACTTTAACATTAACTGTTTTTTGTTTGCACACTTTAGTTTAGTGTCCTTGTTTTATTATTGTAGACTCCTTTCATTTAAAACAATAAACCACAAACAGTGCAAAATCCGAAGATCTTTGAATTTGTTTGTGCTAATACTTTCGGAGCCATATATGAAGTTTGTCATTATGGACTACTATTTTTGTTGTTTAATTAAAAGTAAATAATGAACAGATACTCTTATAAAAAATTATACAGAAATTATACTAATGAGATCATCCATTAAGGCACAGGTCTCAACTTTAGGATCACTAAAGTTTGAAACATGTTATATACATTAGTGAGAATTGTCAAATACTACACTATGACAAGATGGTTAAGAAAACAAAATTCCTCAATCACAAACTACCAGCAAGAAGTTAATAAGCGTTGACGAACGTCAATTGAAGAAACAATATTATTTGTTTATTTACATATCACATACACAATTAAATATTTTTTGGGTTGATTACATTGCTTTAAATTTGATTGAAACCGGAATATTGTGTTGTCTGCTTATTGCCATCTTGTTTAATAATTATGTTGCACTACTATACACTTACTATTACCAGGAGGGCATGTGGTGTTCTGTGTGACAATGTGACTGTTTTTGTGCACATTGTTTAGATGAACACAGATTAAGTGATTACTCCATTGGACCTGAGGCCAAGCTAAATCTAGTAGTGCGGCCTGCAGCGGAGAGGAGTGGAGGGGCGATGGGTACCAGTGGCAGTAATGAAAAACCAAGCAGTGGTGTATGGCAATTATTGTCCACTGTCCTGGCCAAACACTTCAGCCCGGCAGATGCTGCTAAAGTACAGGAACAACTGATCAAGGTCTGTCTGCTTTGCCCATTCTGAACTTAAAGCTATTCTCATGCACCATTTATACAAATATCTTTTTTTTCTCTAGGATTATGAACGTTCCGTGAGACAGCTTAGTTTAGATGATATTGAGCGTCTGGCTAGTCGTCTGCTCCATCCTGAGATAGAAGGCATGGATACCTCGTACATGGACTAGTTCATCAAAAATCTCTGAACTATCTTTACCAGTCTGCTGTGTTACTGGTTCAAGGCAAGAGTTTGGGATGTATCTAACACAGAATTTAGGAATGCATAAGACGCATGAACCAACGATGCTTTCTAATGTTTGACCCCAGAAGGAAACTTTGCTCGTCTTGGTGCAACTTTTTAAATATTGTATTCAAATTATTGAATGGCAATAAAACATTGTTTATCTGTTTGATCATTTTCAAATAGAACAAAGTAACATTTGAAAATGACACGGCCAACCTAAGTGTAAACGTCTTGATCTTAATTTCACTTTTTATTTTGAAGAGATTCTTACATTTGGTCAAAATAAAAGAGATGCCTAAAGGTATTGCACTTTAGCATATAGAACCGAGGCTTTTCCTTATTATTGTAATTTCTATAAGTGTTTGAAGTGTTTTTTTTTCCGTTAATACGCAGTCTGATGGCTGATTGAGATTAAGCTTGAAATGTTTCAATGAATGAGAACTGTTTAAACTTTTGCAGCTATTAAAAAAATTCTGTTCGGCTTTTCATGGGAAATTCATAAATGTTGTTATTTTATTACATTCATTCGGAAAAGCAGTGCATGAAGGACTTTTTGGATGTGGTGTAGGTACAGAATTTGCTTTGATTACCAACAGCGCTAAAATGTGGATTTAAGTGCATCATGTGAATAAGTATGCCTAAACTGTAACAGTAATTATAAAGGGTATATGAAGTGTATTTCCTTTCAATTCTATAGTAAATTAATTTAGAAAAATGCTTAGAGTACTTTTGAGTATTGCTCAGTTATAGAATACAGCTTTATTTCTCTCTGCTTTGAAATGCTCTTTTTACCACATGACTTACATGAGAAGGTTTAAATTCCTCTTTGACTTCAACTGTCACCATAGGAAAAATTAAATTACATATACCCCTGTGTCATAACATCCCAGACTGATCCGAATATTATATGTATATGATATCAGTGATGTGCAGACCGAACGGCAAATATCTGTAAGGGATTTATAAGTGTCTGTTCTCATGTGACTTTGATGTCATATGTGTATGTGAGCAACATAAATGACCGTAGGACGTTAGTTTAGGAAAGTGTGAAAATGTTCCTTTTTTGGAAATTTTCCTGAAATGCATGGATATGAATAAGACATTTGGGGAAATTTAAACACTGTATCACATACAATAATAAACATTAAGTTAAGGCGGTTTTAGTTTGAATTAAAAAAAGAATTAATGGCTGATGAAAATTCAGCTTTGCAACACATACACCATCATAATATTTCACAATGTCACATTTTAGTTCTGTATTTTTTCTCAAATAAATGCAGGCTTTATGAACATGTAATACTTTTTAAGAAACATTAGAAGTTCTTACATATGTCTACACTTCTGACATTTACTGAACTTCTCTCTGATGACAGAGCTGGCAGACACATGATCAATACTTGAGCTAGCGAGCTGTCAATGAATCACTGGCTGGCTTGGTATACCACATGTTGGTATTTGCTAAACTTTAACACTATTAAATAATATCAAAATTTACTTAAATTGATATAATCTCCTTACAGTAAAACAGAACTACAGTTTTAATATTCATGTGACAGTCAGAGTCTGGAAGGTGCGGGGATTCTTCCAGGTGACTAATGGAGGATAGTCTTTTTTTACACTGCTTTATCTCAGTTAAATATCTTCTCAATCAATGTATTTCTTTTAACAATGGTATGATTTTGTTGTACATTAGTTACACACACAAGAAACGTCAATCTTTGTGTCTTTATGACAGCATGGTTGACATGAAGACCTTACCCAGAGTATCCAAATGTATTAGTTCTGTTGCTATCATATTGCTGTATTATAAAGTCGATTGTACCTAAAGATTTGTGAACATATGACCTTGTAATAGCTTTGACTGTCCACTCCCTGTACCACAAAATAAACATATATGTGTACAAGGCAACAACCTCTATGGATTGTTTTTTGCAATTACATTACAAATGAATACACCAGAAATAGTTATAGATATTAAACCAACAGCGTGTTTAAAACAACTTTTGGATCTTCATAATGCTTTAAAGTTAAATC
>CM065656.1:12335785-12365785 GCA_033220385.1 Triplophysa yarkandensis | reverse complement strand
ATCCTCGCTCTGTCACCGGTTTCTCCTGGAGAATGACAAGCAAGTACATGCCCAGGTGAGTTAAGGAATCATAGGACGTGATGTACACATGATCTTTGACGAGTAAACAGAACAGGGTGTGTTTCTCGACAGAGGTGCAGTGTGTAATGTTCTTCTGACCTGCTGTAAAGACAGTGTGTGTCGACTCTGGGCTGAGACCCTGTTACCCAGTGACTGTCTTCTGTCTGGACTAAGCGGACACGGCAGTTTTAACAGTGATGTTAAGAAATCCTCCAGCAACAGCACCACACACAACCCCCTGGAGGTGAGGTCAACAGGGTCATTCCATGCCTATTTTTAAATTTAATGTGTCTTGATTGTCCTGTGGACACAGAATGACCCCTTAGTGAATGTGCTGCTTTAAACACATATTTAATGTTTTAAAGAATATCTTATCGTCATTGTCTTGTGTTCAAGCTGAACCTAAAGCACTCGTGGAGAGAGCAGGTGAGATGTTTGTCTCAGATGTCATATACAGGCCCCCTGCCTCAGCAACAGAACAAACATTACAGCCACCGAACCAGTACCTTACACGCCAACTCTCTCTGTCATTTCCACATCGCTGCCAGCATTAACCCAGCCACAGGTAACACACACACATCTTTAATTTTGGATTAACTGATGTTTATGGAACAATTCTGATTCTGATGATGATAATTCACTGTTACGTGAGGAATAGACTGAAACATATGAGATTATTTACTGACAGTCTTTATAATCCACAGTGAGTTTTTAAATGTTTTGTAAAAAGGTTTTTAAATTGCTTGTCTGTGTGAACTGATCCTATTTAATGATGGTAACAGTGAGATCTTTGTGCAGACATCCCTCTGCTGCCCTCAATCTCATCTATAAGCGGAACTGAGGAGGAGCCGAGCAGCACCTTCACTGTTCACTGGCTCAATAACAAAGAGCTGAACCTGACGCTGAACATGGAGGTGTTTCTACAGCAGCTCAGGAGCAGCATGGAGCAGAACGGTAGACAGTCACAGCTTCTTCGGATGGGATGTATGTTGTTTTATTCTATTGATTTGAGAAACTATAACAAATCTCTTTGACGCTGAGCAGACGCAGATGAGGAGGGCGACAGCACATACAGCTCGCTCTCTCTTCCTGCCGTTGCTGTAGATCATCAGGTGGATGTGCTGCTGAGTAATTGGAACACAGCTGCAGATATGCTGTTCAGCATTCACCCGATGGATGGATCACTGCTGGTGTGGAACGTGGACTGGTTGGATGAATATCAACCCGGCATGTTCCGTCAGGCACAGGTCTCTCCAGCATTAATATGAATGATTTGATGTACAGTTCTGTTTCTAATGTCTCTTGACTGTGAGCATGCTGTCACTTAATTCTCTGTTTTAAGGTTTCCTTCGTGTCACGAATTCCTGTGGCCTTCCCTACCGGGGATGCCAACTCACTCAGTCGCAGTGTTGTCTTGTATGCTTGTAACAAAAACGTTGACTTGGCCATTCAGCACGGGCGCCAGCGACCCACGGCCCTCCCCCACTCCAGCTCCACTCTGATCGGCTTGGTTCAGAACAAACCTTCCACTAACAGCTTGCGTCTCAGCATCTTCACGCCCAACGTCCTCATGATCTCCAAACACTCCGACGGTTCCCTCAACCAATGGGCCGTCAGTTTTGCAGAGGACTCTGCCTTCTCCACGGTGCTCAGTGTCTCTCATAAGTCGCGATACTGTGGCCATCGCTTTCACCTCAACGATCTGGCCTGTCACTCTCTGCTGCCTTTGCTGCTTACAACTTCACATCACAATGCCCTGAAGACGCCCAACGGGGGTGCTGGTTCGCCCGACCTGGCAGGCCTCAATGCTCCGTCTGGCAGAAACCGAACGTTATCAGGCAGCATCTCCCAGGACCCCAATGCTATTTACAGTGAGCTTATCTTGTGGCGGGTGGATCCGGTTGGGCCGCTGTCATTCTCGGGCGGTGTGTCAGAACTGGCCAGGATCAACTCGCTACACGCTTCAGCATTCTCAAATGTGGCTTGGGTGCCCACTCTCATTCCCAGCAACTGCCTTGGTGAGGACATTCAAAATACAAAATTCTGAATGTTTTGTTTCATTTACACACACTGGATATTACCATATTATAAGTGTTATTTTAGTTTAGAGAGTTTTTCTTCAAAAGTAGCCAATGCAAGATCAAGACTGGTAGTATTGTTTACGGTAAATGTCTTAAAATGGCATGAATAAAACCTTTTTGGGGGTTTGTTCAGGAATTTTTTCTAGTTAAGTTTGATCTAAATACTTGTGTGGCTTCTCTGCTGATATGCTGCATTTTAACTGCTGCATTGTATATTCATAACTGTGAATTCAGGTTTGATGGATATTTACTGACATGTTTAAATGTTAAATTTATTTACCCGAATATGTTTCTTCTTCCCAAAGGTGCGTATGGAAACTCACCCAGTGCTTGTTTCGTAGCCAGTGACGGTCACTCGCTCAGACTCTATCAGGCTGTTATTGAGGCCAAAAAATTGCTGAGTGAACTCTCTAACCCAGACATCTCTGTAAGAGACATATTCAGTTCATATCAGCTACTCTTTTAACATTTCATAAAGTAGAATCATGTGTCATATGATTTCAGAAATATGTTGGAGAAGTTTTTAATATCATTAGTCAACAATCTACAGCCAGACCGGGCTGCATTATTGAACTTGATGCCATCACAGATTTTGTACGTATGAGTTCCAATAGAGAAGTATGTCATCTCATAAGACAAACAAGTCTGATGATGTTTTGATTTTTGTTTACAGCAGGGGAAACAGACGCAGCTCCTGCATGTGTTTGAGGAGGATCTGATCTTGGGAAATGAGACATTACATGATTTTTTAGAGGATTCTGGTAGGTAGAGAATCCCTCTGAAATTATCACAGCAGTCATTCCGCATCTGTGTGAATTCATGAGCTTTTGTTCTTTATCCAGATTCTAGCGGGACAATCTTCTCTGCTCGATTCTTTCTGGTGGTGCTCGAGCTTTCTCACAGCGGTAGATCAATTCTACATGTGTGGCATCTTCATCTAAAGGCAGATCCTGTCATCATGGGTTTGTAATGAATTCTGTTTTATTTACTGTAGGTTATGGATAACACACAGCTAGCACACGTGCCTCTACGAAGTGTATTAAAAAGATTATCTTGCTTATACAATGGTTGTTTGTCAATTTAAAGATGCTATTGATGTTAACAGTGTAGAGTTATTTAAGTGAGTTCATTTCAAATGTTATCATACCAACTGGAAACACCTATGCATTCAAAGTGTGGTAACATGCTATTTGACTGCTTTAGACTGTAAAACGTGCAGGCTTCTAATAACTTAACACGTTCAAGTTGTTAAAAAACGAGTTTTATGCACGATGTAGTAATCGATACCCTTCCTCAGTACTGCAATTTGTTTAGAAAAGTTCTTGTAAAACTCGACCCTTACACCTTCAAAGAGATCTTAGTTTCTTTATAGGCTGTTATTAATCATGCATCTATCAGAGAGCGCTGAAGATCACGAACATCAGCGTGTACATTCCAGAAGAAGCCCTCATGGGGAGCTAAGCTTTTTCTTGAAACTATCATAAAGCAGTATATGAACAACATGATTCTACACTTCAGTAAGTCAAAATAAGATGGGCATAAACTGAGTATGGTACGCATCCTTTCAACGGCTTTAATTCACAACTCCCAGCGAATCAGAGTCCAGTATTCAAACAGACCATGGTATAATAACCTTTAAAATGCAGGCTTGCTTTGCTTCTGTGATCAAAGTGTGATTTGGAATAAAATGCTCTAATGAATCTAAAGAACCCCAGGAAGATCTAAAAAGACCTTGACATCCTGTTTTTTTAATATTCTTTCAGATCAAAGCCATACTTCACCTGTTAACTCTTCAACGTTAAACTTTGAGACGATCAGCTCACCACAAATTCAAAGATCAAAGCTGAGCACATCCAACCTTCAGAGCGCCTGTCGCCTCACTCTTACAAAGAATAAAGTCTTCTGTCAGGAGCTCCATCTTCCAGAGGGTGTTGAGGTTATATGTGTAACACCCGCTGCAGGTGAAATAAACAGCAGATAATGTGTGCATTCTGTGTTTATATAAATATTATTAAACAACACTGCATTCTCATTCCAGGTCATCTGAGCTCTTCATCTTTACAACCGGCCTGTCAGGCTCCGTATCTACTTGCTACATCCTGCTCGGATGGTACAGTCAGATTCTGGAGGTGTAATGCTATCTTTGACCCTGAGACTCCTGGGAAAGCATCATACGTATGGGAGGAGTGGCCTCTGTTTGTAGAGGAAGGGTTGGTGAACAGCAGTGCTCTGAGTGTTTCTGGACAACTCATGGATCTCAGCTGTTGTCATGCCAGCAGAGTAGCGGTGGCACACAGCTCTAATAGACCTCAAGGTGGTACCGCTGAGCCCCTTATGCATGTCAGCATATTCCAGTGTGAATCTACAGGCGGGTCTCAGTGGATTCTGGAACAAACGCTAAAAATCAGCGGCTGTTATAGTCCTGATAGTAATGACTGTGAGAATAGCTTGATGGTTCCTAGCGCCAGAGACTCTTGTGTGATCACAAGTGATTGTTTAGTTGTAAGCAGAAGACAGGTTCATTTAGACTGGGTTTCCAGAGAGGATGGTTCTCATATATTAACTGTTGGTCTGGGGTCCAAACTTTACCTGTATGGCATGCTTTCAGGTAAACCCCCAGAGCTGGGACTTCCTGACAGTGGTCAACAGCGCTGCTCCTCTCGTCTAGTTCTTCTGCGAGTAGTGGATTTGGTGTCATCCGTCGAGGGGTCCCCACCTATTCCCGTCTCTCTGTCTTGGGTGCGAGATGGCATCTTGGTGGTTGGGATGGACTGTGAGATGCACGTGTACTCTCAATGGCAGCCTCCGGTGCCAATCAAACCATCCATTGGCACTGGCGAGAGCAGCGTCGGCACGGGTAGCTTAACATCTCTTCCTGCTTCAGTGAAACAAGAGGGACTCAGTCCAAACCCCCCTAAAAAAAGCCTCACCAGGTCAATGACTAGTTTGGCTCAGAAGCTGAGCGGCAAAAGAACGGTATATGACCTGCCTATAGAGTTAGAGGATTCTGGGTTATTTGAGGCAGCTCATCATCTCTTTCCCACTCTGGCTCAGTATCATCCTGTACAGCTCTTAGAGCTCATGGACCTCGGTAAAGTTAAGCGAGCGAAAGCAATTCTGTCCCATCTGGTGAAGTGCATTGCCGGTGAGGTGGTGTCTCTGAAAGATGCTCCGGTCAGCCATGAGCGACGTCTCCGTTCTCTCACCATTAGTGCCAGCGGAAGCACCGCCAGAGACCCGAAGATGTTCAGCAAGAGTGAGAGCTCAGACTACACTGAAATCGACTCTATCCCCCCGCTGCCTTTGTACTCACTGATAGCCGCTGATGAGGAGATTGCTCCCCGAGCTGAAGAGCGGACCAGCGGGGTAAGTGGTGCTCGGACATCCAGCCGAACGGATGGCTACGATGAGCTCTTCCAAACCTCTGGAATCGTTATGGATGATGTGGATTCTTTCTGTGCCGATGAGGAGGACGGAAATGCCAAAGTCATCGATCTGTCAAAGTACAGTCCCACATTCTTTGGTCCTGAGCATGCTCAGGTGTTATCTGGGCACCTGCTGCACTCCAGTCTGCCGGGTTTGACGCGGATGGAGCAGATGTCTCTGATGGCTTTGGCCGACACCATTGCTTCCACCAGTACAGACATTGGAGAGAGTCAAGGGAAGGGCCAAGGTCACTATTTTAGATCTCTTGCTGTTGAGTTTTTCTTTTGTTTGAGAGATGTAAGAATAATGTGTCTTTATTCAGGTGGAGAGACACTTGATGAATGTGGACTAAAGTTTCTGCTGGCTGTTCGTCTGCACACTTTCCTCCTGACGTCTTTACCCCCGGCTCATAGAGTTCAGCTCCTCTGTCAGGGTATTTCACAAGCAAATACATGCACCCACCCACACAAAGGAATCTTTGGAGTCTATCAGTTTGATGTGTTTTGTCTCTCTAAAGGATTATCCACCTGTCATTATGCCTGGGCGTTTCACTCGGAGGCTGAGGAAGAACTTCTCCACGCACTTCCAGCTCTACAGAGAGGGGATCCCACTTGGCAGGAGCTGAGAGCGATGGGTGTGGGCTGGTGGATCAGGAGTACCAATAAACTGCGAAGATGTATTGAAAAGGTTTGAAGAAAAATGAATACACTTGTTTTATAAACCTAACAGATTTCAAGGGAAGTGAAGGGTGAGAATGTTATATCAATGTCTATTTTTTAATTTAATTTTTAGGTTAATTTCAAGTTTATTCAGACAGAAGTCTGTATATTTATAATATGTGTTTGTTCCAAATAGTTCACCTGTAGTTCTGTTGGTTATTTGATTAGCATTATGAGTCTTTTAAATGACAACTTGTAGGATGTTGAAAAGTTTTTGTGTTGTTTGTCAACCAGAAACTCTCAGAGCCCACAGTTTTTATGAGAATTAAATAAAATGACTCTCCATTTAAGATTTTTATTCGGATACAGTTCCAAGAGGTTCAGTCTCTATATTTTCCCCCAACAGTACAATACTCAAAAATAAATAAATAGGTTTCTCAATTAAGCCCAGTTGGATATACAATTAAAAGTAAAGTATGTATATAGTACTTAGTAAAGTATGTATATTTCCTACAAAACATTCTACAAAGAATATTCTTTCAAAATATATAGCAATAATATGGTTTATATTGACTGAAAAATGCCATTTCAAGGATTAAAATCCTTAAAGTCAGATTAATTTGAATGCGTGATGTTAACTGTTTAATGCTTATTTCATTTATTTGTTATTTCATAGTTATTAAGTTCTAGACTTTAGTCTAGAGGTTGATCAATGATGCAAAAATGCCAAACGTGTAAAGATAAATTGTATGGTTTATGAAGTGACCCAAATCATAGTTGTTGAATGGTTGGATTCACACAGCACACAGACTTTTTCTGTATACTCTCTGTGATCTTTCATTAGGTGGCGAAAGCTTCATATCAGAGGAACAATGATCCTTTAGATGCAGCTTTGTTTTATCTGGCAATGAAGAAAAAAGCTGTTGTTTGGGGACTTTATAGGTAACTCAAACGCACACACGTGAAATGTGGATCTGTGTGTATGCTCTGTCTCATTTAAAATTAACTTGAAGGAGGGGAATCACATTATTTCACGTATTATAAGTGCTTAAGACTGTTAAACATGTTGAGTTGTCATTCTCAATATGGTCCATTAGTTAGAAACCGAGTAAGAGGCATGACATAGTACTTCTTTCCTCAATACACAACCCCTCTACTTTAAATGTGAGTTAACCAAATATTTTCGCGGGATGTGAACAAATAAAATCTACACTACAGGTTCTTAAGATTAACATAACATTGACAGGAACTGTGATACTTTTCCTTTAAATCAAAGAACAAAAACAGAAGAAGCATGTATGCTAAAGAAACATTTGTGCGTTTGCGTTGAAGATCTCAGCATAATGTGAAAATGACAGCGTTCTTCAGCAATAACTTCAGCGAGGATCGCTGGAGGAAGGCAGCATTAAAAAACGCTTTCTCCCTACTCGGAAAACAACGCTTCCAACATTCTGCTGCTTTCTTTCTATTGGCCGGATCCCTGAAGGATGCTGTTGAAGTAAGTTTGTTGATTTGTGATGTGAACTTCTCTTTAAACTTATGGATGTTAGTTGTTTTGATAATATGTATTTGTTTGATAGGTTTGTATAGAGAAGATGCAGGATCTCCAGCTGGCTCTGGTCATATGTCGACTGTATGAGTCTGAGTTTGAGACGTCCGGCACTTACAAACAAATCCTCCAAAGACATGTTCTGGGTCAAGGGCAGCAGATCCCGCCACATAAGGATCCATTCTTTCGCAGTATGGCATTTTGGGTGTTAGATGACTACAGCAGGGCTTTGGACACACTGCTTGAACAGCCTCATATACACATAGATATGTCAAATCACGGTGAGATTCTCTGCCTGTACTTAAATATAACAAAACTAAAGCTTTCACTTGAGTTTTCTGTGTTTTTGGGTTTTAACTATTTGGACCAATGAACAACTCCTAAATGTACTCCAGTTAATAAACTCGAATGGATTTGTGTCAACATTAGTTCTGAGGTTGTAAGAGTAGTTATTTTACGGTTTTTCTTTCAGGAGCTACAGCCACCTCTCCCTGTAATCCTGATGTGTTTAACTTCTACACATTCCTCCGTATACATCCACTTCTGCTCCGTCGTCATCTGTGCTCTTCAGAAAAAGCTAAAGTGGGTTTGACAGCCGAAGGCCGGGTAAGCGACTCGATCAGTCTAATGGAAAGAAGACTCTTCTTTAGCGCTGCTCAAGCGCATCTACAAGCCGGCTGTCCCATGCTGGCTCTGGAAGTCCTGTCCAAAATGCCAAAAGTTATTAAACGGTCAAAGATGCTCATCAGCCAGGAGAATGCATCCCCTTTATTGAATGAGAAAGCGAAAGATTCGTCTTGTGCTCTGGACTGGTCTCAGCCGGTCTTGAACGGTTTTGAGCAGCTGTCTGATCCTCTGTCTTCTCCTCAAGAGGTGAGTCAGTCTGATTCTGTGCTCAGTTTTGATTGGAGTCAGCCGTCCATCACCCTGCAGGATGAACCTCTTGAGTTTAAGTGGGACAGTGACAAAGACGACTCTGAGGAAGAAGAATCTGGACTGGCAATGAAGACCATCCACCCCGAGAACAGCAGCATAGTTCGAGATGCTTCAGACGCGGCCTCCACATCCTCTTGCCCAGAAAATATCACAGAGGAGCTGCTCGGCGAGGACATTCTGGCAGCTCAGCTGAAGTTCAGCTCTTGTCTGAAGATTCTTACCACAGAGTTACGAACGCTGTCAACGGGATGTGAGCTTGACGGAGGGAAACTGCGTCATCAGTTATGTCACTGGCTGGAGCGCGGGGTGGCTGCCTTGCAGAGATGCTGCGGTTATAACCCGTTACTCCAGCAACTTCCTGGAGGCATCTCTGCAGATCTGAGTGAGGTGAGCGCCAAAGATGATTTTGAGGTCTGGGGTGGAGACATGCAGCACAGACGTAGACTCTGGCTTCAGAGGAACCAGCCTCTGCTGCGAATCTTCCTCAGTTACTGTAGTCTGCACGGTTCTCATGGCGGAGGTATGGCATCGGTCAGAATGGAGTTGATTCTCTTGCTGCAGGAGTCTCAGCAGGTAATCTTACTTGTAGTTTAAGCATGCACGCATGCAAGCACACACACACACACACACACACACACACACACACACACACACACACACACACACACACACACACACACAAACACAAACACAAACACGCACACAAACACACAAACACGCACACTGCACACATTTCTGATGTCTGGATGGGTTTTGTGTCATCAGGATGTTAGTGTTCAGGTCTCCCCTCAACAACACACATCAATTCCTCTGCTGCTAGCCTGGACTGCTCGCTCTAAAACTGTTGTGGCCAATCCCATAGTGCATCTGAGTAACCTAACACATGATATCCTGCACACTATCAACGCTCTGGACTCTCCACCACACCCCGACATGGTAGACAACAAGGTAACACAGAGATGTGTGACAGTGAGAATGTAAGGGTTGTGAGGTTTCTCCTCTCATGTGTTTTTCTGCTCTATCAGATCTATGTGATGCACACGCTAGCGGCGTCTCTCTCAGCCTGTATCTATCAGTGTCTTTGTGATGGACACAATTACACGTGAGTTTCATCTCCTAATTTTTCATGTCTCTTTGTTGACTCTTTAACTATCTCCGTCTATTTTTTTCCTGTTTTTAATCAGTCACGTGAATCCCTTCACTGGCATCATCTACGAGAGTGTTCTGCTTAACCATCAGCCCCCAGTGAGGAGCATAAGCATGGAGGAAACCGCCCTACCAAACACATCACCTGCTCAGTGGCCTGGTAACGCCCCCAACGTCTCTCTGAACACTGAGCACAGACTCACAGTAAATGTGCAATTCTGTGAAAGTGTCAACTTTGCCATAAAAATATAGATTTTTATATCGGTTTTTAGTGTACTTATAGCACAGATGTCAACATTTGGTTATTCAAATACCCATGTGAGGTCTCTCTTTAAATTGAATAATTAAGAGAATTATTTTTATTTTAAATGCATGCTTTTTCATTGTAAAGTTAGGTATATTTTCAAGATTGTTGCATACAAAACATATCACCCAACACATGAATATTAAAATAAAAAAATAGTAATTGTTTTATGTTCTATAAAGAGCTACCCCTTGGCCATTTGTTGGATGTTTTGATTCTTGTTTGTACATTTCAATTTAAATTTAAGTCTCCTAAAATTGGTTTGAAATTTTTGTCACGTCCATAACACAGGTTTATTTACCTTTTTAAACTTGAAAACTTGTTCATAGACTGATATTTTTCTCATGTTTAAACACTGTCGACAAGGTTTTGTATAAAATAATCGGTTGAATTATTTTAACCGTTACAATTACATTCTAAGAGCATTTTGTATGTGACGTCCATAAAGCAAAATGTCACATCCATAATGCTGGATTTGCCCATATGATCTCTGCAGGTATCGCTGCCCTGATTCGACTGCTAAGTGCTTCAGGGGAGGAAAATCAGCCTGGCCTGCCTGTGCTTCTGTGTGAGATTCTCACCGCCGTCTTCCTCAGTCTGTTTGTTCACGGTCTGACCACTCACTCCACTCATCAGCTCTTCAGGATTGTTGCTCATCCGCTCAACAGCAGACTCTGGGTGGCTGTGTTTGGAGGTGGTGTTTGTGTTCCTGTGCTGCAGAAGGCCAGCTCTCCATCAGGTTACTTCTATTTTTTTTTTTAACACAACAGTCAGTCATCTCTACTCTTTGGGTTGAATCATGATTTATGTTTATGAAACTCTCATCTTACAATAATGTTACATTAGCGGTGATGTAATGGGTATTCTCATTTCTTGGGTTTTTGTTGAAGATGCAGATGGTAATCAGAGGCGTTTCAGGCCTCAGTCTTCGCGGAGTAGCTCCAGAGATGTTCCTGATAGTCCGTTGAGCCCCAGACCAGGGACGGTGCAGCAACCGTCTGGCTCTAAAGAACGCTTCGTGCCACCCGAACTCAGCATCTGGGATTACTTCATGGCAAAGGTCTCTTTTTGTTTAATGTTTGTGGTGGGATGTTTATGGATAGGCATGTGAGTAATTCTATGTGTTTTTCCATGAAGCCATACGTGCCTCCGTCTGCCATTCGAGCAGAATATGATTCTGAGGAAAGTCAAGGAAGTGAGGATGATGAAGATGATGATGAAGATGGTTTTGACCTCAACTCTCCACACGAAGAACATTCTAACAATAACTCTTACAGGTGTGTCTCAGTCCTGCGGTCACATGATAAACTGCACATGTACTTTGATAAACTGATGTGAAATTGTTCATGTACAGCTGGTCTTTGATGCGATTGGCTATGGTGCAGAAGGTTCTCTTAAATCTCAAGAGCTTCTACCCAACAGCCGGTCATGACCTCTTAGGTAATAGCATCACATTAAGCTGTTTACAGGAATAAACTTGAGAGTGTAACACATGTGTGTTTGTGGTGTGTGTTAGATCTGCCTGTGTGTTCTCCGCTGTGTCATGCCGCTCTGAAGACCCTGCAGCGATGGGAGCAGTTGTTGCTGAAAAGGTTGGAGATTTTTGGAGGTGCTCCGTCACAATATATCTCCACTCAGTTTCAGGACGAAAGCATGACATCTGGACCGGCTCTTCTGCGGCACAAAGCTCTGCTGGAACCTGCAAACACACCTTTCAAGTAAAACACAGATTAACATCTGCTTATGTGTGTATCGTTCCTGAAGGAAAGAAATGTTCAGATCATGTTTAATGTTTGTTTCTCAGGTCTCGGAGACGCTCTGCTCTGCCTGTCAAACGTCTGTGGCAGTTTCTGGTCAAACAGGAAGAGGTTCAGGAAACCTTCATCCGAAACATCTTCACAAAGAAACGTGATCAGAATGAGGTATTTGTGTGTCTTTGTTAAAAGAGACGAACCTCCCCTGTTACTGATCTAAAACCCTTAACTCTGTATGCATTGGTGTCCTCTGATCTCGTCTGTCTTTTGTGATAATGTATGTAATTATTTTGTGTTAACAAGTGTTGTAGTATTTTAACTCTCCGATGTGTGTGTGATTGATCTGCATGTGTTATGATAAATCAGGAAACTGACACTATGAAACATTCTGTTCCGCTGGAGTCCAACCAACAGCAGGTATCAGCTTAACATCTCCATCAGCTCACATAAGAAATCTTTCATCATTCGGTCACCTCCTAACTCGCTCTTATTTATCTCCTTCAGTGTTAAAATATGTTATCACAGCCAGGTCTTGTTTCTCTCACAGATTGACGCAAATCTGGGCAGTCCTGGTGCAAAAGCTCGCATCATCCACAAAGAGTCTGATCTCATCACTGCCTTCGCCATCAATAAAGTGAGCTTCTGTTCTTATATGTCTGCCTATATATGTATGCTGCAATCTCATGATCATGTTCTCGCTCTTTTCCAGGCCAATCGTAACTGTTTGGTGATCGCTTCCACTCATGAGATCCAGGAGCTGGACGTTTCCTCCATCCTGGCCACTCAGATAATGACTTGGATTGATGATGAGGCAGAGATGGAGGTCAAAGGGTCAGATATGTACTTCACTCATCTGGTGAACGTATTCAGAGGCTTTTCTGTGCTCTCAACTGAACTGATGTTGTCTTTGTGATGTTTGACAGGAGTGATGATTTTCTGGTGGTCCACACACGTGATGACTTCAGCACTTTACATGGCACCACGCCCTATACTCACAGTAGCCCCGGGACGCCCATCAACATGCCATGGCTTGGTGGCGTGCAGACTGGCCGAGGAGCAGCTTTGGTAAGCTGCGCAGTCACATCAAACAAAACTGAACCCTGACAGACTTACTGACAGATGCTCTTCCTTTTTTTTTGATGCAGCTCATCAAAAGAAACATTAATAATGTGAGACGAATGACATCACACCCCACCCTCCCGTACTGTAAGTACTTTATTCTTTTCCTGCCATATCGTAAGTGAGATGCTCATCTTCCAGTGTGTAATACAAATCCAGTCCTTTTTCTGAGTGTGTTTGTGTGTATAGATCTTACAGGAGCTCAGGATGGAAGTGTGAGGATGTTTGAGTGGGGGCATTCACAACAGATCACCTGCTTCCGAAGTCCTGGAAACTCTAGAGTCACAAGAATCCGCTTCAATTTTCAGGGTAACAAGGTGTGTAGCAGAAAAGAAAGCCTGTCTTTTTGTAGTTTGAGTAGTTTGTGTTGAAGTTTGTGTTTGTGTAGTTTGGGATTGTAGATGCAGATGGAGCTTTGAGTCTGTGGCAGACCAGCACTGGTGGAAACACACCCAAACCATATCTGGTAAATGTCCTATTCTAACACACACAATCAGTTTAGGTTTTCCTTTTACTTTCTGCTACCCTGTATTTTAACACTATAAACTATCTTTATGATTTTTGTTTTAGTTTAATGGAATCTCTTAGATGTATAACTTGTGTTTTGTTTTATTTTCAGACGCTTCAGTGTCATAATAAAACTGCAAATGATTTTGTTTTCGTGGGATCTTCATCTCTCATCGCCACAGCAGGCCTGTCAGCAGACAACAGGTACAGCGAGCGGTACACACAATTTGGAACTTCAGAGAGCCAATGAACTACATGATTTCTTTATTTCCTTTATTCTCAGAAATGTTTGTCTTTGGGACACACTGGTCACACCAGCCAACAGTCTGGTACAGGGTAAGACACACGCACACAAATACACGCATGTATGTACGCGCACGCACGCACGCACGCACGCACACACACACACAGACGTGTCAGCCCTTGTGAATGAATAAAATTCAACTGTGTGTTTTTCCAGCGTTCAGCTGCCATGAGTCCGGTGCTACCGTTCTGTCTTTAGCCTCCAAACAGCAGCTGTTGATCAGCGGAGGCCGCAGAGGTTGGATCAGTGTTCTGGATCTCAGTCAGAAGATTCAGAGACAGTGTTTTCAGGCTCATGATTCTCCTGTTAAAGCCCTGGCTGTGGATTCTACAGAGGAAAGATTTATCAGCGGATCTGCAGAAGGAAACATTAAGGTGAGAGTTTGACGTTTAGTTGCCTGCTTTGTACATTGTTAAAAGGAAACATATAAAACCTCAAAATTAAATAACTACCTATATTAAGTCCCTAACACTGAGGGATGAGCAAAAATAGAAAAACTATTTAAAAAAATGGAGGCCCTTAATCAATTAAAAGCATAAAACTCTTTTTGCTTGTGTGTGTCAGGTGTGGAGTATGTCTACACAGAGTCTGTTACAGTCCTTTAGCAATGAACATGCCCGACAGTCCATCTTCCGAAACCTTGGGACAGGCGTCATGCAGATCGAAACTGGCCCGGCCAATCACATCTTCTCCTGCGGGGCCGATGGAACTATGAAGATGCGAGTCCTGCCGGACAACAGCAGCATCAAATCTCATGTGAAGTTTATTATGTAGCACATTCTTAGTCTTTGCACAGGGTAAGAGAAGCAATATGAGAGAGACAGAAATTACTGCTCCAATCCTCAGCCAGTCCCCAAATAATCTAGAGAATCTAAATCCTGGCATTAGGACAGCCACACTGAAGCACATTTCTATAGCGAGTTAAATATATATATATATATTTAAATATATAAGTAAAGCCTTAACTAGCCAAACTCTTGCTTAGCAGTGTTGTGATTGTGCTCTCGACCTTAATAGTGATAAGTGTCCTTATATTTCTATCTAATATCCATGAAATACCTGAGATCTCATTCTATCTGGTGCTCACCAGAAATTCACACATTGATTTTTCTCAACTTATTTAAGTTAAGAACTGCTTAAAACATAAAGCTCCTGTTGAACTACGAGTGGCAGTTTCTGTGTTGTACAAATATGAATAAGAATAATATTGGAAAGGTATTGTATATTACTAGAATAACAGTATTTAGTTTAGAGCTCATGTACATCAGTCAAACACGAACACAGATCAGTGATGCACTTGAAGCACTTTCTGTTTCTCTGTTTTGAGCTCAAATATATCATTCCACAGAATAAACACCTAGAGATGAGCACAGGTACAGATAAATGATTGACAGCTGCAGCACAAAGAGAGTTTAAAGAGTGTACATATGTTCATGTCATTTGATTTAAGAGTGAAGATTACAGCTTCTTTTATTTTGGGATGTAAATATGTCAAAGATGATTTATTAAGTAGTCCTGTATAAAAATATCTGTGTTAAATATTAACAAATATTTATAATTCATTTCTGTTTTAGAAAGATTGTTAAGAGTTTTGTTTTTTTACCTCTGAAAACTCTTGTTTCTCATGTGAGATTTCATCTGATGAAGTTCATTTATCTCTGAAAGGTCATCTCTTAAAACATGTCTGAATCTATGAAGTGAAGTAAGGATGACGTCTAGACGATCAAACTCCCCTCCTTTAACCTCAAATGTGAAAACTTAAATCAATCTAATTTTATAATGAGTGTAAATGAGACTGCATAATCTATCATGACAAAAATAAATCCATTTAATGCAACATTGTTAATGTAATTTAAACTACAAGACACAAACTGTCACACAGTGCAAGTTTGTTAGAAAGTAAATGCCAGTATTAATGTGTTTCTTTATGATAACATGATCACAGTCAATTATCTTCAATCTGAATTAGAAACTGAATTCTCTTCAGCTAATCATTACATAAAAGATTTCTGTTAAAAAACTGCAGATCTTCACAGTTTGGCGTAGTCCTTCAGTATCGCCTCCAGCTTCTGGCTTAACATGATATTGCCTTTGACCTTCAGCTTGCCAGCAAAAAACGCCTTCGGAGAAAGAAAGAGAAGCTTGAGGATGTGTGTTCCTAGATTAATGCTTGTGTTTATTTGTGTGAATCTTAAACCTTCTGTGGGTTTATTTTCCCCCGCACAACATCCATGAAGACATCATCTGCCACTGTAAAGGTCACATCAGTTTTGCCTTTGTATTCGCCTCTGTGAAGATCTCCAGTTCCTGACTTTAGATCAATAGCTGAAAGAAATTAAAAACTTTAACATTCATATCTATCAAGGAGGCTCTGTTATCATTTAAAGCTGAAACAAGATCTGACGAAGAGTCGTAATCCTGACTTACTCCACTGTCTGACTGTTCTACCATCTTTAGTGATTTCCCATCCAAAGACAGCATTAACCTTCTTCACCAGCTCAGCCCCGACATCTCCGATTCTGCGTCTGATCTCAGCAAACACCAGATCACTCTGAAGCTCATCCGTCTAAATGAACGCAAACATTCACATATAAAACACTCTACTGTATTGTGCGTTGTGTGTGATAACAGAATGGTGTTAAAGTTATCGTGCCTCAGGCGGGCCACGGCTGACGCTCGAGTCTGTGACGGCGTGTAAATCGATATATGCTCCAGACAGCACAACGCCTCCCGTTTCCTTGACCTAGACAGCCAGAACAAATCACTGAATTAAAAAGCCTTGCGCTGCAATCACAATGACCCCACGGCTGTTCCATTCAAAAATAGAGCAAAACCGCCCCATGGCTTTCCGGGAGATGGTTCCTCACCTTACACTGAATGTGAATTCTGTTCCCCTCCTTCCACATTTCAGTCTGCAGAGATTGTCCAGGATACACCGGCTTCACGAAACGCACCTGCACGGACAGAAGGGGATTATTATGGGATGTTCAATAGAGAAGTGGGCTGTGTGTGTATGTTGGTCGATGCTACACCTTAATAGATTTGAATCTGGAAACATTATTTTCTGCGTACTGCTTCAAAACGTGACGCGCGGCGAAACCGAACGAGCAGAGGCCATGAAGAATGGGAGATTTAAACCCTGTGAGCAATTTCACGAGATCATCATTGTTGAAAAACAAGAAACATAAAAATAAGAAGGTCTGTCAGGCTGTGACTGTCTCGTACCGCCCATGGCAGCAAAACTGGGATCGATGTGAAGCGGATTCCAGTCTCCACTTAATCTGTACAGCGCTGCCTGAAACAAACACGTCACGCTCATTATTCCATTAAAATAACATTTATAAAACTCAACTCTTTATGAAGATAAAATGTATCTACTGAATAATAAAAGTAAAAATGTTACTTGGTCTTTGGACGTTTGGTCTACAATCACAGCATCCGGAGCTCTGTTTGGAGGAGGAGCCGTAGCCTGTTATAATAAAACATATCCAGTGAACATCTGTGAACACAGCTGAAGGACTATTGAGATTCAGAGTCTTTTAATGTCATTCACCATGGCTTTTTCTGACGTTCGTTTTCCTCCGAATCCACCAGCTCCAACGATAAACACTGAGAACTGATTATAACAGAGCAGTTCCTGTCCGCTGTATGTGTGAACTGTCATGATGTGTTTATTAGCATCTGAAATTATTCTTTATTTTAACTGTGTTTATTTTCATATACAAGTCACCTTCCAGCAGAACGATCATTCCTGATCCTTTATCCAAAACATCTGCCACGGTCGCCTTTGATGTCAGAGTCCCTGTGAACACAAACACTGAAGTTAAAGATGTGTACGAGACGAGCTAAAGTGAGATTGTGTTGAGATCTTTACCTGATGTGGGCAAAGGCTTGAACACCTCAAGGTATTGTTCTCCATGCAGCAACTGCATAAGAGATCAGGGTTACACAAATTCCAGTTGGGTATATGATGACAGTATTTGTTTGATTTGGCTTACCCGGGTCATATCAATGTCGAGTCCTGGAACGCTGCTCAATCCCATCATGGAGTTCTGTGCAGGGATCACTCCAAACGTGGGCAGACAGCTGAAGTCCTCGTGACCCTCGTAGAGGAATTTGAGATGATCTGGCTCTTTTGTGCTCATACCCACTCCCAGAGCGTACAGAATAGTGTTCATGTGCGTGTATGTGAAGCTCATCTCAGCGAGAGATCGACCGACAGCGTCAGACTGTGAACAGGTAGTTTTACTCCATCATTATTCTGTGTGTCTGTTTGTGTGCACACGCATACAGTATTTGAGCGTGTGTGTTGCACTCACAGGATTCATACGGCCTGCAGCGCTCGTGGGATTGGCTTTAATTCCATCTTCAGTGTCAACTCGTGACAGAACGTCCACCAGCGTATGAAGTGACTCTACTCACACATACATGCCTCACATTATTATTATTGTTTGTGATTTAATATTGATCTGTAATGCTGTAATGTGTGTAAGCAGCCGATCTGAGATCAGATGATGGTTACCCTGAATGTTGGCAGGTTTGGTGGCATCGGTAAAGTCACAGATTTCATTCCACTTGTCTCTCACGGCCTCTGGTGTCATGTTTTGATTTTTCTGCCGTACGATACGACCCAGACTCCTCTCCCACCGTACTGAATAAACATATGCAAAATGTCATTAATATATAGTATTCAATTCATTTCATGTTTACAGCGCAAGTGGTTTTGACAATTTTTTTTGTATCTGTACAGTATGAGTCATACAACACTGATAAGAAATTTAAAACAAACAGGATGAATCAGGCAACATTAAAGTCGTGTAAACACCAGGCACGAGTTGAGCATAAAGTCAGAGTGATTTACATGTGAAGTTAACGCAGAGACATCCTGCGGTGCGTATTGTGCTAATGGCGTGAATGCCGCGTTTAACATGAGTTGCAAAATTCGAACCTGAGGAAATTTGTGCTTGCACTAGCTAAAACAAACATGGAGGAGAAAGTCAATATGGCTGTGTGCTTTTAAGTGAATTGTAGATGCAAATGGAGCGAGCAAACTCAAATGTTCAAGCGTCCAACTGCGTGCAAGTAGCTTGTCAATTTGCGCCTGGTATGAATGAAACATAAGTGCTTTATCATTAATGTTATATATATGAGAATGAGTCATGCTGAACTTCACCCCCACAAATCGAACGTACATTTGCCGATCCATCCGGCTCCCACCTAAAGACACAGAGCAGATCATCCATTATTCTCCTATACACTTCAAATGACCTGAATAGAGAAATCTCAGGACCCACACCTCAAACAGACCGCCGTTCTCCTGACAGTCCGCATGACACAACCACATGACCAGCGGAGCCACGTATTCAGCTTTTAATGACTCCACGAGATCTGAACAAGCACAACGTGAGGTAAGAACACAGATTATCTGTCACGTGATTCACGTTTGATTGATTGATTGACGAACCTGCAGGCATGACGGTCTGAGTGAGTCGCGATCCTGCGGTCGGCGCGATGGTGTTGCAGTGGATGTTATATTTCTGACCCTCGATAGCCAGCGTGTTCGCCAGGCCCAGTAAACCCAGCTTGGCTGCACTGTAGTTCGCCTGACCGAAGTTACCGTAGATACCAGCCGCTGATGATGTCATGATGATTCTGCAAAGGCACACATCGTCAGCTAACCCGTGCCGCCGATCAGTGGTTTTGTGAAATACGTTTACAGGTGCAGGTACCTGCCGAACTTCTGCTTCTTCATGTGATCCCATGCGGCTCGCGTGACCTGGAAAGACCCTCTCAGATGAACCCGATGAATGAGGTCTGGAGGGAGAAACGCTCTCGTGATATCAGCTGTGACACGAATGTGTTTCTGCTTTACTCTACATACCCCAATCCAGATCGCTGGTCCTGCCGAACGACCGATCGCGTAGAATCCTTGAGGAAACACACAAGACCAGAGTTACAGTTGGAATCATGTTCACTTTTACTGACATCACGGGATTTTCAGCACTTACCCAGCGTTGTTTATCACAATATCTAGAAGAAGAAAACAAACATCAGTGTTTGCTGTCGTGTTTATTAAACATCATCTCACAATAATGTCAATCTATACAGCACCTATCCGCCCGAACGCGTCCAACGCTGCCTGGATGAGCTTCTCACCCTCTTCCACTGAATCTGTCGACATGACATCAGCATGACATCAGCATGTCATCATGACATCAACGGCGGACACAGTGACGACACACATACCGTAGTTAGCCACAGCTTTCCCTCCTCGAGCTCGGATCTCCTCCACCACCCGATCCGCAGCCGCCGAGCTCCTTCCGCCTCCCTTAATGTCTCCTCCAAGATCATTGACTGTGAAAAAGACCCACACAATGACGTCACACTATGACGTCACACGACATCATTCAGCAGGAAACTGCGTGTTGTTTATCTCACCGATGACAGCTGCACCTCTCTCACCGAACGCCAGCGCATATTCTCTCCCCAAACCTGCACAACACACAACACAACACAAAACACAACACACAACACGACACACAACACAACACGACACAACACACAACAACACAATACAACACAACACAACACACAACACAACACAACACAACACACAACACAACACCACACAACACAACACAACACAACACAACACACAACACACAACACAACACCAAACACAACACACAACACACAACACAACACAACACACAACACCACACACAACACAACACGACACACAACACAACACACAACAACACAATACAACACAACACAACACACAACACAACACACAACACAACACACACCACAACACACAACACCACACACAACACAACACACAACACCAAACACAACACAACACACAACACAACACAGAACACAACACAACACACAACACAACACAACACACAACACACAACACAACACAACACACAACACAACACACAACACCACACACAACACCACACACAACACAACACACAACACCACACACAACACCACACACAACACAACACACAACACAACACAACACAACACAACACACAACAGTCATTAATGTGCACGTCACTCTGACACTCTGACGTCACATGTTACGTAATACTGCATGTCATTTGCTCTTTGTACTCTGATCGACACAGTAAACTACACGTCACTGTAACAAACTACAAACACAGATGCTAATAGAGTTTAAGCATGTATGCTAGGTTGTCAAAAGTCACTTTTTAGAGTTCATTTTCACACTGATGACGTCAATAATGCAAACTGACCTCCGCCGGCTCCCGTCACGAGCACGACTCTCCCGTCAAACATTAAAGTCGTCATTTCTACACGAGATTTATATCACTTTTATTCTATATTTATATAGGTGTCGGTCACAGGGAGACTCTGGCTGAAAATCTCCAGGTTCTGAGTGTGCAAACCCTCCGATGTGACTTTTGCCCCACTTCCGCTAATGGAGGCCTGACGTCACGCCGCAGCAGCCAATCAGACCCGCGAGTTCCAGATGCGCTGTTTTACTGCGTCCAATGTGTCTCTGATTGATAAATATTAACACAGAGAGCACAGCCTATCAGAGAACATATCGATAATGCTGCAGTCTGTCTCAAATGGACAAGTCAAATAGAATGATTATATTATGTTCTGTAAAGACGTTGTAAATCTTGGCTATGTGTTGGATTATTTTTATTCTTGTTTGTTGGTTTTAATTCATATAAATCATAAGAAGTTTGTTGTCTCCCAAAAATTCTTCACAGATTCTTTTTTAAATAGACCACTTCTGCATACACTGATAGGTGTCTAATGTTTATACACTATTATAAAGGGTTTTGTATGATATCAACAGTTGTCTCGGTGTACTGGTAACGCCTCCAGTCTAAGAGAGTTTTTATGTCACATACATAACGCAAAATGTCACATACATAACCCAAAATGTCACGTCCATAACGCAAAATGTCAGGTCCATGGCGCAAAATGTCACATACATAACAAAAATGTCAGGTCCATAACGCAAAATGTCAGGTCCATGGCGCAAAATGTCACATACATAACAAAAATGTCAGGTCCATAACGCAAAATGTCAGGTCCATGGCACAAAATGTCACATACATAACAAAAATGTCACGTCCATTACGCAAAATGTCAGGTCCATGGCGCAAAATGTCACATACATAACCCAAAATGTCACGTCCGTTACGCAAAATGTCAGGTCCATGGCGCAAAATGTCACATACATAACAAAAATGTCACGTCCATTACGCAAAATGTCAGGTCCATGGCGCAAAATGTCACATACATAACCCAAAATGTCACGTCCGTTACGCAAAATGTCAGGTCCATGGTGCAAAATGTCACATACATAACCCAAAATGTCACGTCCATAACGCAAAATGTCAGGTCCATAACGCAAAATGTCAGGTCCATGGCGCAAAATGTCACATACATAGCCCAAAATGTCACGTCCATTACGCAAAATGTCAGGTCCATGGCGCAAAATGTCACATACATAACCCAAAATGTCACATACATAACCCAAAATGTCACATACATAACCCAAAATGTCACATACATAACCCAAAATGTCACGTCCATAACGCAAAATGTCACATACATAACCCAAAATGTCACGTCCATAACGCAAAATGTCAGGTCCATGGCGCAAAATGTCACATACATAGCCCAAAATGTCACGTCCATTACGCAAAATGTCAGGTCCATAACGCAAAATGTCACATACATAACCCAAAATGTCACATACATAACCCAAAATGTCACATACATAACCCAAAATGTCACATACATAACCCAAAATGTCACGTCCATAACGCAAAATGTCACGTCCATAACGCAAAATGTCAGGTCCATAACGCAAAATGTCAGGTCCATGGCGCAAAATGTCACATACATAACCCAAAATGTCACGTCCATAATGCAAAATGTCAGGTCCATTACGCAAAATGTCATGTCCATGGCGCAAAATCTCACATACATAACCCAAAATGTCACATCCATAACGCAAAATGTCAGGTCCATAACGCAAAATGTCAGGTCCATGGCGCAAAATGTCACATACATAATGCAAAATGTCATGTCCATAACGCAAAATGTCAGGTCCATGGCGCAAAATGTCACATACATAATGCAAAATGTCACGTCCATAAAGCAAAATGTCACGTCCATAACGCAAAATGTCACGTCTATAACGCAAAATGTCAGGTCCATGGCGCAAAATGTCACGTCCATAACGCAAAATGTCAGGTCCATGGCGCAAAATGTCACGTCCATAACGCAAAATGTCAGGTCCATGGCGCAAAATGTCAGGTTCATGGCGCAAAATGTCACGTCCATAACGCAAAATGTCACGTCCATAACGCAAAATGTCACGTCCATGACGCAAAATGTCACGTCCATGACGCAAAATGTCACGTCCATAAAGCAAAATGTCACATCCATAACCAAAACGTCACATCCATAGCGCAAAATGTCACGTCCGTAACTCAAAATGTCAGGTCCATGGTGCAAAATGTCACATACATAACCCAAAATGTCACGTCCATAACGCAAAATGTCAGGTCCATAACGCAAAATGTCAGGTCCATGGCGCAAAATGTCACATACATAACCCAAAATGTCACGTCCATTACGTAAAATGTCAGGTCCATGGCGCAAAATGTCACGTCCATAACGCAAAATGTCACGTCCATAACGCAAAATGTCAGGTCCATAACGCAAAATGTCAGGTCCATAACACAAAATGTCAGGTCCATAACGCAAAATGTCAGGTCCATAACGCAAAATGTCAGGTCCATAACGCAAAATGTCACATACATAACCCAAAATGTCACATACATAACTCAAAATGCCAGGTCCATGGCGCAAAATGTCACATACATAACCCAAAATGTCACATACATAACCCAAAATGTCACATACATAACCCAAAATGTCACATACATAACCCAAAATGTCACATACATAACCCAAAATGTCACATACATAACCCAAAATGTCACATACATAACCCAAAATGTCACGTCCATAACGCAAAATGTCAGGTCCATAACACAAAATGTCAGGTCCATAACGCAAAATGTCACGTCCATAACGCAAAATGTCACGTCCATAACGCAAAATGTCAGGTCCATAACGCAAAATGTCAGGTCCATGGCGCAAAATGTCACATACATAACCCAAAATGTCACGTCCATAATGCAAAATGTCACGTCCATTACGCAAAATGTCATGTCCATGGCGCAAAATGTCACATACATAACCCAAAATGTCACATCCATAACGCAAAATGTCAGGTCCATAACGCAAAATGTCAGGTCCATGGCGCAAAATGTCACATACATAATGCAAAATGTCATGTCCATAACGCAAAATGTCAGGTCCATGGCGCAAAATGTCACATACATAATGCAAAATGTCACGTCCATAAAGCAAAATGTCACGTCCATAACGCAAAATGTCACGTCTATAACGCAAAATGTCAGGTCCATGGCGCAAAATGTCACGTCCATAACGCAAAATGTCAGGTCCATGGCGCAAAATGTCACGTCCATAACGCAAAATGTCACGTCCATAACGCAAAATGTCAGGTCCATGGCGCAAAATGTCAGGTCCATGGCGCAAAATGTCACGTCCATAACACAAAATGTCAGGTCCATGGCGCAAAATGTCACGTCCATAACGCAAAATGTCACGTCCATAACGCAAAATGTCAGGTCCATAACGCAAAATGTCAGGTCCATGGCGCAAAATCTCAGGTTCATGGCGCAAAATGTCAGGTCCATAACGCAAAATGTCAGGTCCATAACGCAAAATGTCACGTCCATGACGCAAAATGTCACGTCCATGACGCAAAATGTCACGTCCATAACGCAAAATGTCACATCCATAACCAAAACGTCACATCCATAGCGCAAAATGTCACGTCCGTAACTCAAAATGTCACGTCCATAACCAAAATGTCACGTCCATAACCAAAATGTCACGTCCATGACTCAAAATTTCACATCCACAACTAAAAATGTCACGTCTATAACCAAAAAGCATGTCCATTACACAAAACCATGTCCATTACAAAAAATGTCTCGTTCAATAATGCAAAACTATGTCCATAACCAAACTCTGATGTCCATAACCCAAAATTTCATGTCCATAACCCAAAATGTCACATCGATAACGCAAAATGTCACGTCTATAACCCAAAATATCACATCCATAACGCAAAATGTCACGTCCATAACCAAAATGTCACATGCATTACGCAAAATTTCACATCCATAACCAAAATGTCACACCCATAACAAAAATTTCACGTCCATAACCAAAATGTCACATCCATAACTAAAATTTCACGTCCATAACCAAAATTTCATATCCATAACCAAATTTCCACATCCATAATGCAAAACGTCACATCCATAACTCAAAATGTCACATGCATTACGCAAAATGTCACATCCATAACTCAAAATGTCACATGCATTACGCAAAATTTCACATCCATAACCAAAATGTCACATCTATAACCAAAATGTCACATCTATAACCAAAATGTCACGTCCATAACCAAAATGTCACATCCATAACCAAAATGTCACATCCATAACCAAAATGTCACATCTATAACCAAAATTTCACGTCCATAACCAAAATGTCACATCTATAACCAAAATTTCACGTCCATAACCAAAATGTCACATCCATAAGCCAAAAAAAATATATATATAGACACACACACACACACACACACACACACACACACACACACACACACACACACACACACACACACACACACACACACACACACATTCACACTGTAAATGTTTAACAGTCTAGACAATATTTGTAGATTAAACTGCTTGTGTGTGTGTGTTTCTGTTGAAGCATTGAAACGAGCTGTGCTTCCAGATGATGTTTAATATGTATGAGTTATGATCATTTACATGTGTCTTGTCTTTAAAGTTCATGAGGCTGATATTGATCTGTGTGGGTTAATAATAAAGTGATGATGTCAATGTAAATGCTGTGTGTGTGTGGGGGGGTCAGATGATCAGATTTATAGAAATGAATCCTAATAACCGATCATCTTTATTCTCTCTGCATGTGTTGTCTTGAGTGTTTGCTTTAATCTCATGTGACATCCGGACGCTGGAACACGTGAGTCGCCTCACTGCGCACGCGCGCGCGCCTCCACCGGGATCCGCTGCCCGCGTCTTGCAGAAAACATGCGAACATTAACATGACTGACACGACAGAAAACACGACACAGGCGTGATCGACATGAGACGACACGCGAGTCACCCGTGATCCCGCTCCGAACCGGAGGATGTCGGGCGCGGACGGAGCCGTGAATAAAGTTGAAGTCAAACGACAGATCAGAAGCATCGTGAAGGACCTGGAGAACATCTTAGGAGACCTGAAGGATGTAGCGAAGGAACTCAAAGAGGTTTGTTTGTGTTGACGTACGCTGATGCTGATGAGGTTGATGATGCTGAGGTTGATGCTGATGCTGAGGTTGATGCTGAGGCTGAAGTTGATGATGCTGAGGCTGTTGCTGAGGTTGATGCTGTTGCTGAGGTTGATGCTGATGCTGAGGTTGTTGCTGATGCTGAGGTTGATGCTGAGGTTCATGCTGATGCTGAGGTTGATGCTGATGCTGAGGTTGATGCTGATGCTGAGGTTGATGCTGAGGTTCATGCTGATGCTGAGGTTGATGCTGATGCTGAGGTTGATGCTGATGCTGAGGTTGTTGCTGATGCTGAGGTTGATGCTGAGGTTCATGCTGATGCTGAGGTTGATGCTGATGCTGAGGTTGATGCTGAGGTTCATGCTGATGCTGAGGTTGTTGCTGATGCTGAGGTTGATGCTGAGGTTCATGCTGATGCTGAGGTTGTTGCTGATGCTGAGGTTGATGCTGAGGTTCATGCTGATGCTGAGGTTGTTGCTGATGCTGAGGTTGATGCTGTTGCTGAGGTTGATGCTGAGGTTCATGCTGATGCTGAGGTTGATGATGCTGAGGTTGATGATGCTGAGGTTCATGCTGAGGTTGATGATGCTGAGGTTGATGATGCTGAGGCTGTTGCTGAGGTTGATGCTGAGGCTGAGGTTGATGCTGTTGCTGAGGTTGATGCTGATGCTGAGGTTGATGCTGATGAGGTTCATGCTGATGCTGAGGTTCATGCTGATGAGGTTGATGATGCTGAGGTAATGCTGAGGTTCATGCTGATTCTGAGGTTGATGCTGATGCTGATGAGGTTGATGATGCTGAGGTTGATGCTGATGCTGAGGTTCATGCTGATGCTGAGGTTGATGCTGAGGCTGAGGTTGATGATGCTGAGGCTGAGGTTGATGATGCTGAGGCTGTTGCTGAGGTTGATGCTGAGGCTGAGGTTGATGATGCTGAGGCTGATGATGCTGAGGCTGTTGCTGAGGTTGATGCTGAGGCTGTTGCTGAGGTTGATGCTGAGGCTGATGATGCTGAGGCTGATGATGCTGAGGCTGTTGCTGAGGTTGATGCTGAGGCTGAGGTTGATGCTGTTGCTGAGGTTGATGCTGAGGCTGAGGTTGATGATGCTGAGGCTGTTGCTGAGGTTGATGCTGAGGCTGAGGTTGATGCTGATGCTGAGGTTCATGCTGATGCTGAGGTTGATGCTGATGCTGAGGTTCATGCTGATGCTGAGGTTCATGCTGATCCTGAGGTTCATGCTGATGCTGAGGTTGATGATGCTGAGGTTCATGCTGAGGCTGAGGTTGATGATGCTGAGGTTGATGATGCTGAGGCTGTTGCTGAGGTTGATGCTGAGGCTGATGCTGTTGCTGAGGTTGATGCTGATGCTGAGGTTCATGCTGATGCTGAGGTTGATGATGCTGTTGCTGTTGCTAAGGTTGATGCTGTTGCTGAGGTTGATGCTGAGGCTGAGGTTGATGATGCTGAGGCTGTTGCTGAGGTTGATGCTGATGCTGAGGTTGATGCTGATGCTGAGGTTGATGCTGATGCTGAGGTTGATGATGCTGAGGTTCATGCTGAGGCTGAGGTTGATGATGCTGAGGTTGATGATGCTGAGGCTGTTGCTGAGGTTGATGCTGAGGCTGAGGTTGATGCTGTTGCTGAGGTTGAGGCTGTTGCTGAGGTTGATGATGCTGTTGCTGTTGCTAAGGTTGATGCTGTTGCTGAGGTTGTTGCTGAGGCTGAGGTTGATGATGCTGAGGCTGTTGCTGAGGTTGATGCTGAGGTTGATGCTTATGAGGCTGATGCTGAGGTTGATGATGCTGAGGCTGTTGCTGAGGCTGATGCTGTTGCTGAGGTTGATGCTGAGGCTGAAGTTGATGATGCTGAGGCTGTTGCTGAGGTTGAGGCTGTTGCTGAGGTTGAGGCTGTTGCTGAGGTTGATGCTGTTGTTGCTGAGGTTGATGCTGATGCTGAGGTTGATGATGCTGAAGCTGTTGCTGAGGTTGATTATTGCTGAGGCTGTTGCTGAGGTTGATGCTGTTGCTGAGGTTGATGCTGATGCTGAGGTCAATGCTGAGGTTGATGATGCTGAGGCTGTTGCTGAGGTTGATGCTGAGGTCGATGCTGTTGCTGAGGTCGATGCTGAGGTTGATGCTGAGGTCGATGCTGAGGTTGATGCTGGTGCTGAGGTTGATGCTGAGGTTGAGGCTGGTGATGATGAGGCTGAGGCTGATGATGATGATGCTGAGGTTGATGCTGATGCTGAGATTGATGCTGATGCTGAGGTCAATGCTGTTGCTGAGGCTGATGCTGATACAGAGGATGCTGATGCTGATGCTGAGGATGATACTGATGCTTAGGTTGATGCTGATGCTGAGACTGAGGTTGATGCTGAGGCTGTTGCTGAGGATGATGCTGATGCTGAGGATGATGCTGAGGTTGATGCTGAGGATGAGTCTGATGCTGATGCCAAGGTTGATGCTGAGGTGGATGCTAAGGTTGCTGGTGAGGTTGAGGCTGATGCTGATTCTGATGCTGAGGTTGATGCTGATGCTGATGCTGAGGTGGATGTTAATGATGAGGCTTATGTTGATGCTGAGGTTGAGGCTGATGCTGATTCTGATTATGTGATTGAGGCTGATTCTGAGGTTGAGGCTGATGTTGAGGCTGATGCTGATGTTGAGGCTGATGCTGAGGTTGATGCTGATGCTGTGTGTTTATGTATCATACAGTCTTGTGATGCTCACATTCATAGAGGCCTTCATGTGAATATATCTAAAGAAAAAAAGATGTTGTGTGTTTTTGTGTCATTGTGTCACTAGTCACTTTTTTCCCATTAATTATTCTCTATTATTACTGACAATGACAGAGAGCTGCAAGATGTCTTCAGAAATACACAACATATTCATGTTGTAAAATAAGAGAAAATAGTCATGTACGAACACTGAGCACTAATAAATATATTAAGACAATTCAATGTCAGATGGTTCTGCAACATGACATTATTTCAACACAAAGTATATCTGCTAAAGTGTAAATCACATTATATAAAAGAATAACACAGTTTAGAGGGAGAGAGAGAGAGAGAAAGTATACTTCAATGTTTTGCATTTATTGTCGATCGAAAGTCATTATTTAAACTAGAGACGAGACACCACATTGCTGGTTACATAAACTAAACAATAAAACTACATTTTAGAATAACAGTTTAATAAATATCTGATTAATAATCTGTGACTCTTTGCTCTCAGGTGGTTGAAGATATCGACTGTCTGACATCAGATCTTCATCTGGAGGAGCGGATGATTGACAGCTCGAGGACGGACACTCTCAACAGCACCTCCACCTCCTCCAGTATGGACAGGGTCAAAGTGTACCCTGAGGAGATGCTTTTCAGACCTTCATCCGTGTCCTCTGCCATTCTCACAGTTTTGAAGAGACCCAACCGGCCACTGCCTTTGCCTCGTACCACCCCATCCAGAGCAGAGGCTCATGGCGACGGCCCGTCCTCCGGGATACAGACCACGGCTAACGGGATGCTCGCGTTGAACGCCGCTTTCCCCGCTGACGCGTCGGGCAGGGACTCAGGCTACGGCCCTAAAATAACAGAGCCAGAGATGACTTCTCTATCGAGACACATGAAGAGACGCTGTCCTCAGACAACAAGAGAACGGGTCCGCTTCAGCGAGAAG
>CM065656.1:12318285-12333285 GCA_033220385.1 Triplophysa yarkandensis | reverse complement strand
CTGTAGCATGAGTATTAATCTCGTAGAAAGTTTGTAGGCTTTATTTTTCACAACGCACACTTGCTTTACAATAATAGAAGTGTTGCAGCTTGTTGTGTGATATAAAAAAACATATTTTTTGTTATAAGGAATGGAAATACATTGAATTTAAATCCTTTTCCATAAGCATGTACACACATAATGATGATGGTGATGATGTTACGTGTTGTTTGTGCTGATGATGTGCTTCTAGCTGTCGCCCTGCTGTGCTGGAGGAGTATAAGCCACATGTTACACGTCAGGAGGATTTTATTTGTGTTTAATGGGGAAAAGTGACCCACACACCGTTTAAATAAGTCATAAAGGAAACAGCTGGACAGCACGTTTACACCCCGCCGACAGACTCGACTGTTAACCACAGAAGAAAGTTTCTGACATTGAGACTAAAGTCAATCATGAATTAATTGGTTTGTATTATTATTAAGTTTTGAACACTGCACATATCACTGTGTCATCTCATCGTTAAACAATTGAATATGAAATCATTCATACTCCATCTGATTCCTCATATCTTTAATGTTTTACTGCTATTACTGATTCTTTTCTCATGAGGTTTTGTTTTGGTTGGAGCTGCCACAATGTCAGATTTTCACATATAATTCACTATTACAATATTCACAATCTGTGCAAATGTCAAGAGGTTCTCTTGTTTTGTGTTTTTCTCTCCATCAATGACTCAAACTATGAGTGACATGAGACAGATTACTGACAACATAATATTTAGTTTACTAAAATATTTCTTGATTTACCTGCACATAAAAATGATGTTTAATACATATTTGTTTATTGTTGGTGGTGTTTTAAAGCTGAACATCGCACTTGCTAAGCATTCTCATAATAATGCTGAGAAATCAAACATGAAACTGATTCTTATTTGCAAAAGGAATGAAATATGAATAAAGAAACATGCGTCACTTCCGAAGAGTTCATGTAATCTAACCTGACTGTAATTCTCTTTATAAACGTCTCAAGCAGCTCCTCCTCAAACACTGATCAGAGATCAGAGAAGACACACCAGCACGAGACTCAGCATCAGCACGAGACTCAGCACCAGCACGAGACTCAGAATCAGCACGAGACTCAGCATCAGTACCAGACTCAGCATCAGCACCAGCACGAGACTCAGCATCAGTACCAGACTCAGCATCAGCACCAGCACGAGACTCAGCATCAGTACCAGCACGAGACTCAGCATCAGTACCAGACTCAGCACCAGCACGAGACTCAGAATCAGCACGAGACTCAGCATCAGTACCAGACTCAGCATCAGCACCAGCACGAGACTCAGCATCAGTACCAGACTCAGCATCAGTACCAGCACGAGACTCAGCATCAGTACCAGACTCAGCATCAGTACCAGACTCAGCATCAGTACCAGCACGAGACTCAGCATCAGTACCAGCACGAGACTCAGCATCAGCACCAGCACGAGACTCAGAATCAGCACGAGACTCAGCATCAGTACCAGCACGAGACTCAGAATCAGCACGAGACTCAGCATCAGTACCAAACTCAGCATCAGTACGAGACTCAGCATCAGCATCAGCACCAGACCCAGACGCGCTGCTGGTCTTGTGTGGATTATGGAGAGTTCTGGTCGTGTATATCTGCTCTGTTTGTGTATCTCTCTCTGTATTGTGACAGTTGTCACTCAGTTAAACGCCGAACCGAACGGAACGCGTCGCACGCCACAGGTGAGTCCAAACGCGCGCACTCGATGGACGCAGAACGGACGCGTTTATCGGCTTACGAGTCCCGGGTCAGAGTTCGTGCCACCGGCTCGAACCGAGCCCAAACGAACCGAACCCGAGCGCGACGCGTCAGACGTGATGGTGGGAGACGATCCATACGATGCGTACAAATCCGTCCGGAACAATCCATACTACAACTACTATGATTCGTACTACAGACACAGGGTCCCACACAGACATCACGGATACGGGACCAGATACTTCCAGCACGGTAAGATGTGAAGAAGTGTTCTTGAGTGGTTCTTCTGTTAACACGTGCATGTGTCCATCAGGACTTCCGGATCTCGTCGTGGATCCATACATGATCCAGGTGTCCACATATGTTCAGAGAGTGTCCATGTACAGCCTCAGGTGTGCTGCTGAGGAGAAGTGTCTGGCCAGGTGTGTGATGCTGCATTACGTCATCAATCAATCAATCAATCAATCAATTAATCATCAATGACATTTCATGTGTGGCATCTTCTCAGATAATCTGACAATGAGATTCAGAAGACACACACACACTCACTCACTCACTCACTCACTCACTCACTCACTCACACACACACACACACACACACACACACACACACACACACACACACACACACACACACACACTCACACACACACACACACACACACTCACTCACTCACTCACTCACTCACTCACTCACTCACACACACACACACACACACACACACTCACTCACTCACTCACTCACTCACTCACTCACTCACTCACTCACTCACTCACTCACACACACACACACAACACACACACACACACACACACACACACACACACACACACACACACACACACACACACACACACACACACACACTCACTCACTCACTCACTCACTCACTCACTCACTCACTCTCACTCACTCACTCACTCACTCACTCACTCACTCACACACACACACACACACACACACACACACACACACTCACTCACTCACTCACTCACTCACTCACTCACACACTCACTCACTCACTCACTCACACACTCACTCACTCACTCACTCACTCACTCACACACACACACACACACACACACACACTCACTCACTCACTCACTCACTCACTCACTCACTCACACACACACACACACACACACACACACACACACACACTCACTCACTCACTCACTCACTCACTCACTCACACACACACACACACACACACACACACACACACACACTCACTCACTCACTCACTCACTCACTCACTCACTCACTCACTCACTCACTCACACACACACACACACACACACACACACACACACACACACACACACTCACACACACACACACACACACACTCACTCACTCACTCACTCACTCACTCACTCACTCACTCACTCACTCACTCTCACTCACTCACTCACTCACTCACTCACTCACTCACTCACTCACTCACACACACACACACACACACACACACACACACACTCACTCACTCACTCACTCACTCACTCACTCACACACTCACTCACTCACTCACTCACACACTCACTCACTCACTCACTCACTCACACACACACACACACACACACACACACACACTCACTCACTCACTCACTCACTCACTCACACACACACACACACACACACACACACACACACACACGTGATCTTCATTCATTATGCAGATGTAAACACAGTGATCTTGGACGTTTATGTGACCTCCAAGGGATAATTTCACATGTATTTATTATTCATGTTTATTAATTGGACTCTGTTATGAAAGAGTCTTCTGTGTGTTGGTCGTTGATTGGTGTTGTGTTCTTCAGTTCAGCGGCCCACGCTCGGGATTATGACACCAGAGTTTTACTGCGTTTTCCACAGCGGGTCAAGAATCAGGGAACCGCGGACTTTCTGCCCAACAGGCCCAGATACACGTGGGAATGGCACAGCTGTCATCAGTGAGAAGAATAAACTTCATCGTTCTTACAGTCATGTGTGATTCCGTTTTAATATCCTGAGAACGGCCACAGTAAAGGTGTATCGAAGTAAATCGATCAAACATCCAGTTTGATCGGATCTGAAGATCCTCTTGTTTTTATCTACAGTAGTCATGCGTTGTGTTGTTATTACATGTTTTTTTAAATGCTTGGACATATTTCTCCATACTTTGGTGACTTTTGCGATACTCTTAATACTGAACACAACAGAAGTATTTGTAAACTCTATTTAGACAAAATTGCCAAAGTTCTGTGTACCAATATACTAATTTACACATGTTTACATAATCTTTTCAAAACTACCTGACTTAAATACTCCAACATAATGCAAAACTAAATGCGACAAATATCGACAGTAATATTTTATTGAAATATACTTCAAATCTAAAAGTGCAATAAGACTTTGATTTGAATTGAAGCATTCTTACTGTATCTGTAACAGTATGTGCATTACGCTTATACAAATTATTGTGTTCTGGGAAAATGTTAAAATAATATATAAATATATTGTTTTTGTCTTGTTTGTATCATGTTGTTTTATACATGACCATATGCGTTCTTAAAATGAAAACCTTTGCTTGTGTAATGAAAGAATGATCTGATTTGAGACATACGATTAGTGTTTTGATGGTGTTGTGCCGAGCTGAAAGTTGCTCAGGAGAACTGTGTGAAGAGTTCTGCAAAAGTCACCAAAGTATGGAGAAAGATGTCCTAGGAATTGTAAAAAAAAATACATGTTTGTCCAACCTCTAGATGAATGTTTGTGTTTTCAGACATTATCACAGTATGAATGAGTTCTGTCATTATGATCTGCTGGATTCAAACACACAGAAGAAAGTAGCTGAGGGTCATAAAGCCAGTTTCTGTCTGGAGGACACGTCATGTGACCCTGGATACAACAGACGATACGCATGCACGTCGCACACGCAGGTACACAACAACATAACTCTCATAATCTCTCAAATCAGTAAAACTATTGAGCCCTTTTCAGTTTCTTCATTGTAATCTGATGGAGTTTACAGGGATTGAGTCCTGGATGTTATGACACGTACAGTGCAGACATCGACTGTCAGTGGATTGATATTACTGATGTTCAGCCTGGAAAATACAATCTGAAGGTTTCATCTCATATAAACACACATTCATGAACAATCATCATCAGCATCACTTAAGTGTCAGTGTTTCTCTTTAGATTACTGTAAATCCAGGTTACCAAGTTACAGAATCAGACTACAATAATAATGTTGTTCGCTGTGATGTGGACTACACCGGGAACTACGCTCATGTGTCTGGATGTGCCATATCCTCGTAAGAGCTTTACGGAAATATTCATAACTGTTCAACAATGTGTGAGATGTTGTGTGTTTGTAAATGTTTGTATGTTCTTTTGACAGTCACTAGAACAACACACGACGAGTGCAGAACAGCATTCATCATCATCATCGTCATCATCATTATCATCATCATCAGCTGTATTTACTCTATGAAACGATGTGATTGTGTTAAATGTCTTTATTTGTATAACATAATAAAACAGAGAAAGACAGAGTAAGAGATGCTGTTGTGTGCATGAGAAGGAGAGAGAGAGAGAGAGAGAGAGAGAGAAAAAGAGAGAGAGAAAGAGAGAGTGAGGGAGAGAGAGAGAAAGAAAGAGGGGGGGTAGATGGAGAGAGAGAAGAGAGAGAGAGAGAGAAAGAGAGAGTGAGGGAGAGAGAGAGAGAGAGAGAAAGAAAGAGGGGGGTAGATGGAGAGAGAGAAGAGAGAGAGGGATGGAGGGAGGGAGGGAGGGAGGGAGAGAGAGAGAGGGAGATATGAGAGAGAGAGAGGTAGAGAGATATATAGATAGGGAGAGAATGAGAGAGAGGGGGGGGAGGTGGAGAGAAGAGAGGGAGGGAGGGAGGGAAAGATAGAAAGAGAGGTATCATCATTATCAGCTGTATTTACTCTATGAAACGATGTGATTGTGTCATTGTAACATCTTTATTACATGTCTTTATTTGTATAACATAATAAAACAGAGAAAGACAGAGTAAGAGATGCTGTTGTGTGCATGAGAAGGAGAGAGAGAGAGAGAGAGACCAGAGAGAGAGAGAGAGAAAGAAAGAGAGAGTGAGGGAGAGAGAGAGAGAGAAAGAAAGAGGGGGGTAGATGGAGAGAGAGAAGAGAGAGAGGGAGGGAGGGAGGGAGGGAGGGAGGGAGAGAGAGAGAGGGAGAGGTAGAGAGATACAAAGATAGGGAGAGAATGAGAGAGAGGGGGGGGGTGGAGAAAAGAGAGGGAGGGAGGGAAAGATAGAAAGAGAGGTATCATCATTATCAGCTGTATTTACTCTATGAAACGATGTGATTGTGTCATTGTAACATCTTTATTACATGTCTTTATTTGTATAACATAATAAAACAGAGAAAGACAGAGTAAGAGATGCTGTTGTGTGCATGAGAAGGAGAGAGAGAGAGAGAGAGAGAGAGAGAGAGAGAGAGAGAGAGAGAGAGAGAGACCAGAGAGGGAGAGAGAAAGAGAGAGAGACCAGAGAGAGACCAGAGAGAGAGACCAGAGAGAGAGAAAGAGAGAGAGAGACCAGAGAGAAAGAGAGACCATAGAGAGAGAGACCAGAGAGAAAGAGACCAGAGAGAAAGAGAGACCAGAGAGAAAGAGACCAGAGAGAAAGAGACCAGAGAGAAAGAGACCAGAGAGAAAGAGAGACCAGAGAGAGAGAGAGACCAGAGAGAAAGAGACCAGAGAGAAAGAGACCAGAGAGAAAGAGAGACCAGAGAGAGAGAGACCAGAGAGAGAGAGACCAGAGAGAAAGAGACCAGAGAGAGAGAGACCAGAGAGAAAGAGAGACCAGAGAGAGAGAGAGACCAGAGAGAGAGAGAGACCAGAGAGAAAGAGAGAGAGAGACCAGAGAGAGAGAGAGACCAGAGAGAAAGAGAGACCAGAGAGAGAGAGAGACCAGAGAGAGAGAGACCAGAGAGAAAGAGAGAGAGAGAGACCAGAGAGAGAGAGAGACCAGAGAGAAAGAGAGACCAGAGAGAGAGAGAGAGAGACCAGAGAGAGAGAGACCAGAGAGAAAGAGAGAGAGAGACCAGAGAGAGAGAGAGAAAGAGACCAGAGAGAGAGAGACCAGAGAGAGAGAGACCAGAGAGAAAGAGAGACCAGAGAGAGAGAGAGACCAGAGAGAAAGAGACCAGAGAGAGAGAGAGACCAGAGAGAGAGAGACCAGAGAGAAAGAGAGAGAGAGAGACCAGAGAGAGAGAGAGACCAGAGAGACCAGAGAGAGAGAGAGACCAGAGAGAAAGAGACCAGAGAGAGAGAGAGAGACCAGAGAGAGAGTGAGACCAGAGAGAGAGAGACCAGAGAGAAAGAGAGAGAGAGAGACCAGAGAGAGAGAGACCAGAGAGAGAGAGACCAGAGAAAGAGAGAGACCAGAGAGAGAGAGAGACCAGAGAGAAAGAGAGATACCAGAGAGAAAGAGAGAGACCAGAGAGAAAGAGAGAGAGACCAGAGAGAAAGAGAGAGAGAGACCAGAGAGAGAGAGAGAAAGAGACCAGAGAGAGAGAGACCAGAGAGAAAGAGAGAGAGAGAGACCAGAGAGAAAGAGACCAGAGAGAAAGAGAGAGAGAGAGACCAGAGAGAGAGAGAGAGACCAGAGAGAGAGACCAGAGAGAGAGAGAGACCAGAGAGAAAGAGAGAGAGAGAGACCAGAGAGAGAGACCAGAGAGAGAGAGAGACCAGAGAGAGAGAGAGAGACCAGAGAGAAAGAGACCAGAGAGAAAGAGAGAGAGAGAGACCAGAGAGAGAGAGAGAGAGACCAGAGAGAGAGACCAGAGAGAGAGAGAGACCAGAGAGAGAGACCAGAGAGAGAGAGAGAGACCAGAGAGAAAGAGAGACCAGAGAGAGAGAGAGACCAGAGAGAGAGAGACCAGAGAGAAAGAGAGAGAGAGACCAGAGAGAAAGAGAGAAAGAGACCAGAGAGAGAGAGACCAGAGAGAGAGAGAGACCAGAGAGAGAGAGACCAGAGAGAAAGAGAGAGACCAGAGAGAAAGAGAGAGAGAGAGACCAGAGAGAGAGAGACCAGAGAGAAAGAGAGAGAGAGAGACCAGAGAGAGAGAGAGACCAGAGAGAAAGAGAGAGAGAGAGACCAGAGAGAAAGAGAGAGACCAGAGAGAAAGAGAGAGAGAGAGAGACCAGAGAGAAAGAGAGAGAGAGACCAGAGAGAGAGAGAGAAAGAGACCAGAGAGAGAGAGACCAGAGAGAAAGAGAGAGAGAGAGACCAGAGAGAAAGAGAGAGAGAGAGACCAGAGAGAAAGAGAGAGAGAGAGACCAGAGAGAAAGAGAGAGAGAGAGACCAGAGAGAAAGAGAGAGAGAGAGACCAGAGAGAAAGAGAGAGAGAGAGACCAGAGAGAAAGAGAGAGAGAGAGACCAGAGAGAGAGACCAGAGAGAGAGAGAGACCAGAGAGAAAGAGAGAGAGAGAGACCAGAGAGAGAGACCAGAGAGAGAGAGAAAGAGAGAGAGAGAGACCAGAGAGAGAGAGAGAGAGAGAGAGAGAGAGGTTGTGTTAGAGTGTGTGGCCCTCTGCTGGTCAGTTGCGATTTAATAACGAATGGTCCAAAAACATATAATATTTTATTTGTTAAATGTGTTTTATTGTTTTATTTATTTTCCATTCATGTTATAATGCAACAGCATCTGAAGAAAAATGTGAATATTCGTTTTAACTTAGAAATACCTCAAGAAAAAAACAAAGATTTGAATCTAGAGGTATTCGTGAAAAAAATTATATTAGGGTATTTTATCACATTTTCAAACTGAGCATACATAAAGCTTTCATAAATATATTTACACACAATATCTTAATGCAGAATCATAAAATAAATAAAATAAAAAAAACGTTTTTTTCCACAAAGAGCGCGCGTGCGCTGAAGAGGCTGGTGGGGGCGCGCGCGCGCTCGTGTCACATTCTTCTGTTGATCCGTTAACCATCAGAAATACAGACAGACAGACAGCACCGACAGACAGCACCGACAGACAGGTACATCACATAACATAAACAATCACACACACCACACATAAGAGAAATAATAAAAGAGAAATAATGAAATGAAGATTAATCTGACTGATGCTACAGCTAATGCTAATGCTAGAAACAAAAGAGACTGAGAGAGAGAGAGAGAGAGAGAGAGAGAGAGAGAGAGAGAGAGAGACACATAAAAAGAAAGAGAGAGAGAGAAACACATAAAAAGAAAGAGAGAGAGAGACACACATAAAAAGAAAGAGAGAGAGAGAGAGAGAGACACACACATTAAAAGAAAGAAAGAGAGAGAGAGAGAGAAACACATAAAAAGAAAGAGAGAGAGAGAGAGAGAGAAACACATAAAAAGAAAGAGAGAGAGAGAGAGAAACACATAAAAAGTAAGAGAGATAGAGACACACATAAAAAGAAAGAGAGAGAGAGAGAGAGAGAGAGAGAGAGAGAGAGAGACACATAAAAAGAAAGAGAGAGAGAGAGAGAGAGAGAGAGAGAGAGAGAGAGAGACACACATAAAAAGAGAGAGAGAGAGAGAGAGAGAGAGAGAGAGAGAGAGAGAGAGAGAGAAACACATAAAAAGAAAGAGAGAGAGAGAGAGAGAGAGAGAGAGAGACATAAAAAGTCAGAGAGAAAGAGAGAGAGAGAGAGAGACATAAAAAGAAAGAGAGAGAGAGAGAGAGAGAGAGAGAGAGAGACATAAAGACATAAAAAGAAAGAGAGAGAGAGAGAGAGAGAGAGAGAGAGAGAGAGACATAAAAAGTCAGAGAGAAAGAGAGAGAGAGAGAGAGAGCGAGAGAGAGAGAGAGAGAGAGAGAGAGAGAGAGAGAGAGAGACATAAAAAGAAAGAGAGAGAGAGAGAGAGAGACAAAGACATAAAAAGAAAGAGAGAAAGAGAGAGAGAGAGAGAGAGAGAGAGAGAGAGGATAGTCAACATCAACACAACACTTTATTATGTTTGTGTAGTCATTCTTTGTGGGTGTTTGTTTTATAAATATAAAGTATGATGATTTATTATGAGTTAGATGATAAGAACAGCCGACTTTTTTAAATGATTGTAATATAATGTAACATAATCACATATAAAGAATAGAATAGTTTTAAATGAAAAAAAGCATTACTGTTATAAACAAAAGACAGATAATGTGCTTTCAAAAACCTCCATATTTTGTGATTTTCTTTTTTGTTATAAATCATTATTTTAATCATCCTTTGTGTTTGTCACTAACCATTGAAAGTATCAATACATGCCCATTTTTAAAGGTTAAAATACTGTTGTCATTGTTTTTACGTTTCCTAAAAACAACGAGTTTAGACATACGAAAGGCAACGGAGATATAACATTAACTTGAGTTTGAGAACAGATCCGGGTTTTGTGTTTTGTTCAGGGTGGTTTCGGACAGCATGCTTGCTGAAGATGGACGTTCCTGAATATCTGGATCTGGATGAGATTGACTTCTCTGATGATTTACCTGTAGGTTCTTTATGTCTTTATAATGGGCGTGATTTGTAAATACATCATGTGTTGACCTTAAATATTCAAGGTGAAATTCTGTTTTCTTCTGTGTTAGTACTCGTCAAAGAATATCCCTGAACTGTGTCGACGCCACGATGGACAGACAGAAGACAGACAAGGTTTGTGATTTCATCTGTATTTTAACATGGAGTTTTGTTTAAACTACACAGGATATAAATCCTCATATTTCCTTTAAGCGCCAGCGATCAACTGGTCTCGGAACGCGTCTTCACTCGGCGGGGCGGGAATCAAACCCACTGGCATCGCAGATGTGTACAGCAAATTCAGACCTGTCAAACGCGTGTCTCCACTCAAACACCAGCCAGAGGTGTCAGATGCGGAGGCAGATGGGAAGAACACAGAGCAGCGTGAAGACATCTCTGTTTCTCCATGTGATGCTCAGGGACTCAAGAGCAAAGCCTGTGGGACTGGAGCACTGTTTGGAGATCTAGAACACTATGATCTGGATATGGATGAGATCCTGGACGTGCCATACATTAAATCCACTAGGCAGACGGCCACACTTCCACGCGTCGCTTCTGAAAAGAAGTCGTTAGGGACCGGCGATAGCGGCATCAAGAGCTCATCCCTCACTCATTCTGAGAGCCTCAGCGGGACACAGTTCTGTGTGCTGTCTCCTGTGGGTTGGCCCGACATCAGAAAGTCCAAGTCCATGGATCCAGAGTTTGTAGACCGCTCGACAGGGTCTCTCCACAGCTCCGAATCAGACAGGCACTTCTCAGGTCTGCCCTTTCCCGACACCCCCACGCATAAAGACACTCCAGGGGATTCTCCAGGGCACCCGGCGGTGGCAATCCCTCCTCACGGACCCAAAGGCACCAGACAGGACAAGAGCTGGCCGGGTTCCAGAGCGTTCGGAGAGTTTGATGAAGAAACCAAGAAGAATCAGAACATCATGAATGTGGTGAGAGAGGGACAGATCTCGCTGCTGGTAAGAGCATCATATGATCTGTGAGCGTTTGATGCGTGAGTACTGAAGTGAAATAAATGTGACTTCTGTGTGTGCGCAGCCTCACTTTGCAGCGGAGAATCTTGAGCGGATCAGAGATGAAGAAGGAAATAATCTGCTGCACATCTCAGCTGCTCACGGTCACGCTGACTGTCTGCAACATCTCACGTCTCTGATGGGTGAAGACTGTCTGAATGAACGCAACGCTCAAACGCTCACACCCGCTGGACTCGGAGTCAAGGTAAATGATAGAACACACGATGTCAGTGTGTTTGTTGTCTCAGAGTGACTTCTTGTTGAATTATGTGTTTGCTTTTGTGTAGAACGGACGCCTCGAATGTGTGCGCTGGATGGTGAGTGAAACAGAAGCCATTGCTGAGCTCAGCTGCTCCAGAGAACATCCCAGCCTCATTCACTATGCCGCTCGCTATGGACAGGTGAGGAGAGGTTTATGCTCCAGCGGCCGAATCAAATGACTGATCATGTGACAATGGTGTGTTCGTTGTGTGTGTGGCAGGAACGTGTGCTGCTGTGGCTGTTGCAGTTCATGCAGGAGCAGGGCATCTCTCTGGATGAGTTGGATCAGAACGGAAACACCGCTGTTCATGTGGCAGCTAAACACGGACACTTGAGCTGTCTTCAGGTGCTTTGTCATCTCACACTGATGTGAATGCTAGTCCCTCTCTTGTTTTATCTGGGACATACATGGAAATACAGACAGGAAGTAGCTCTCTCAGATAGGAAGTAGGTCTTGTGCTGGTTTCCTGCTGCTTTTATTATGGAATGGGGTGATATAGTCAGACTCTTGTGTTCGTTTAATTTGAAAAACAAAACAAACGAAAGCCCCCTTATCTATACTTTTGATGTCTTGTAAAGGTTTCTTTGCACAGACAGCTCAGTTTTTTTCATTCTATTTCAGCAGTAATACAGATATATTAAAGTTGTTTGCATTGTGTTTTTGTGTTTCAGACGCTGGTGGAATACGGGTCCAACGTGACTATTCAGAACCAGCAGGGTGAGCGGCCGTCGCAGTGCGCAGAGCATCAGGGTCACATGACCTGCTCACGCTATCTGGTGGTGGTGGAGACGTGCATGTCACTCGCCTCACAGGTGGTCAAACTCACCAAACAGCTTCACGAGTAAGAACACACCTGGTCATGTTTAAATCTTAAGGAATTGATTCCGTGATTTATGTATGACTACATTTAAACGTTACAGACAAACCACTGCACGTGTAGGTCTACAGAATCAACTTCAACTAGTTTTACAAAGTCAAGAAGCAAACGGACGACCACGATCACCAAGGTCTTCTCTTCTTCATTAGCAAACTTGCTGTTCAATTCAGTTTTTATTTCTGATAGTGAATCTGTTTGTGGTGTCTGTGTTTTTTCTCGATCAGTTCTCATGTTATTCCAGCGGAGATGTGGTCAGAAATGAGTTTAACAGCTGAAGTCGGTCCTGAAAACGGTCAGTGGATTGTCAGACAGAAGCAGGTAGAGTCAGACACCGTCCTTAGGAAAGTTTTGGGAAAAGACAAACAGATGCCAGAGCAGCATGATGGAGCACCGGAAGGTGCAGGTGGGGCGGGGACTGGACCAATGAGGAGGCTGGGTGTGGCAGAGAAGCGGGAGCTAAAGTTGGCCCGTCTGAAACAGATCATGCAACGGTCACTCAGCGAGTCGGACGGCGACGCTTACCCTTCAGATGAGTCCAAACATTCCAGACCGGAGCGACCCACCCAACTTCCCATAGCAGAGGCCGACGAGCTTCATGTGATGACCAAAAACAAGACGAGCTCCAACGGCGAGCGCAAGCTCTACCTTGCTCACAGGACTTCTAAATCTGTGGACGTTTGTAACGCCTCTCCATCATCAGACTGCAGCGATCCCGAATCCAAACCCGACGGGACGAATGAAAAGATCGCCACAAGCCCTAAAAGTGCCCTAAAATCACCATCATCCCGCAGAAAGACATCACAGAACCTCAAACTGAGGGTCACGTTCGACGAGCCACCTCGCAAAGATACCCATGCAGGGGACGCCAAAGTCTCGGCTGTCAAAGAGAAGCCGGAATCAGGGAAACGGCCGTTCGGGACCTTCCGATCTTTAATGGAAAGTCTGAGCGGGAACCAGAACAGCAACAATAATAACATTCAGATATCCAGCGCTGGAAAACAGTCGAGCGGCGGCCCGACACAGAGTCCATCTGGAAAAAAGATAGAATGTAAGAGCAAATCCAAGAGCGGTGCGGTTTAAAGAGCAAACACACAATCACTGTTATCAGTCTGACAACAACACAACATGACATTTCTGTAAATGAGACAAACATGTGTGTTACTGAAGTGAAGGGTTAGCTCTGATCTGGTTCTCCGGGTGAAGGATATGTGTTGCTGCACCAAAAGCAGACGTTTTCTTTCTTTATTCAACAGTGAAAGCAGACTGACACAAGTTCTCATTTATGTTCATATTTTACTACGGCTTTACCACGAACACGTCTGTATGTTATCAATAAATTGATTTTGTAATTTAAGTATTATGTATGACTGAAGGAACAATCATTGTACTGATGTTTGAATATTAAAATAAACAAAACAACTCTTAAGGCGTTCTTATATAATGAGAAGAAATGTTGTATAAATTAAAAAGGATTTACAGTCATTTGTTATTATTGTTGTTTATTATTTTGTGTGTGTGTGTGTCTGAGTGTGTGTGTGTGTGTGTGTGTGTGTGTGTGTTTGCAGCTCTTCTGCCCTCTGGAGACACCTGGGGCTTTAATTGGTGTCTGCTGGTTGAGAGACAGAGAGAGAGAGTGTGTATGTGTGTGTGTGTGTGTGTATATATGTGTGTGTGTGTGTGTGTGTGTGTGTGTATGTGTGTGTGTATATATGTGTGTGTGTTGTGCATCATATGAAGGCAGGAGTGCAGCAGAAGTTGATCTGACAGGAGTCTCGTCTATAGATTTTTGTGTCCATTGTTTTGTTTTATTTGTGTTCGTTTTACTCAGTCAATCAAATATAATTGACACCGCTGGGCTCGTCTGCGGCTGCGGCTGCGCATGACAGACAGACAGCAGTTAATGCGTCTGCACGCCTGAAACTTTCTCCGTTTAACTCTAAGAAAAGGTTTCTGTCAGAGCCAGGACCATTATTTCCTTATTAACTGATGTAATGAAACAGATGAAGGATCATAATATCATCCACCTTTCAAAACATCTTCAATTACACACCTTGTGTTCTGCATGCATCACCATACAGAAAACAACACATTCATATTCATGCTGGAGAAATAAAGTGTAATTATTGTCAATATTTATGAATATGCTGTTTGAATATTGATCAGATGATGGAGATGTTTGTTCTCTTCAGTCCACAGGAGGGAGTCAGAGCTGTAGGGAAACCAGTTTCATTTATATCTGTGAAACAAGAAACAAAATGTCACTTTTAAACATCAATTCTTATTAATAAAAGTGATCAAAATCATGAAAACAACTTGTGTCGGTCAATCTGTGGAGCTGAAGTGTGTTTTTCCAGTCTGTGACCTTTGACCTCCTGTCAGACCCTTACCCTCACAAATACTGGAGTTCACATAAAGACAGCTGACAGCAAGCTTGTGTTTCCCATACAACTATTAAATGATTTCTCTGTGCAATATAAAGAGTTTAGTATTTTACATTAATACAAGTGGTCATGATTAACCGTGTTAATAAATGTGATGTTTTTAGTCAATCACGTGCAGACCTTTTTAATTT
>CM065656.1:12308285-12313285 GCA_033220385.1 Triplophysa yarkandensis | reverse complement strand
TGTTGCCTGTGTGTGTGTTGTGTTAACATCATAAGAGCTTATGAAGATGTGTCATGAGTTTCTCGTGTGATTGTTTATGAGCTGTGTGTATAAACTTTAACTTGAATGACTTTATAACCTCATGAAACAAGTCGTTTTCTGTCTTTACATTGAGAATGATTAGTTGAAGACGTTCACGTATTAAAAGTTTTTTGTGAAGCAGACTAAATAATGTCTTTTATTAAAATGAAGAATAATCCACCAGTAAGAGCTCAGAATGCACATGAACATCTTCAATAATTTAGAAATCACCCCATGATGCTATTTGAGAAAAAAATGACGCGAAACCTTCATGTGAAACATGATTCCAATGTGTATTTGTGTATTTGTGTGTGTTTTGTTTGTTTCTCATCGCTCTGATGAGCTTAGTGTTTTGTATACTTCAGGTTTATGTTTGTGTTTAGATGATTTGTGTTTATGCCAATACTATTTGTTTGTTTTCTTAAAGTCTCCAGTTGCATCAAACGTTCCAGCAGAAGACATCAACATGAGCTCCAATGGACCTAAACATGAGGAGATGTTTTTAGATGATGATGATCCGGACGATCTCTTTGCTGGTGTGATTTCTTCTTCTTAACAACCTTAGAAACACCATGGAAACCCCACTCAATCGTTGTTTCTAAATGACATCATATACACTGATCATGTAGTGTTTGAGGATCTGAAACAGAACACTGACTCGCACTCAGAACTACACGAACACATGGTGATATTTGTGTGTGTTTCTTGTGTGTGTAGAAGCCACAGAAGAGGTTTCACTTGACAGTCCAGAGCATCAGCCGATCCTGTCAGACGGCCCGTCTCCTGCTATCACCCCCGTCACACCCACCGTCATGATAAACGCTAGAGTCGATTCCGCCGTGTTTGATGGCTTGATGGAGGAGGTGAAGGACTTTGTTTGTTAGATGGTTTGTTTTACACAACAGGGTCAAAACATTTGAATTGACTGACCTTTAACATTGTAGAACATTTATGTAGTTTTTATGTGAACACACATTCATGTTCATATGTGTGTGATGTGCTTTACTGATGCTCTTGTAGGATGAAGATGATGAAGAAAACAGAGACACGTTTGACATCCAGATATCGGTGTCTGACCCTGAGAAAGTGGGTAAGAAACTACACTCCATTAATTCATTGTCTCACAATGTATAAACGTGTGTGTATGTGTGTGTGTCTTTGTCTGTGTCTGTGTGTGTTGTAAAATCAATAGACCTTTTCAAATGTTATCAGGTTCAGGATTCACTCTCTGCTCTCTGGAGTCTATTTAATATTTTATTTACAATAAGTACAAAAACTGTAAAAACAACATAAATTTAATGCGCACATGTGTTACTTTAACAGTGGGTATTTAAAAGACTTGAGTTCAGTTTAACTACAGTAGGAATGATCCAACTGTCAATGTTTACATGATTCAGATTTTAGCTTAGTTAAAATGTCACTCATCATCAGTATCTGTTTGTTTTGTGTAGGTGATGGCATGAATGCATATATGGTTTATAAAGTGAGCACTAAGGTGAGTGAAACATCTTGAATTGCTTGGTGTATTTATCAGTAAACAGGTCACATGTTAATTCATCTCTATCTCTCTTTCTGTGTGTAGACCAGTCTGTCCATCTTCAACAGAGATGAGTTCTCCGTCAAGAGACGTTTCAGTGATTTTCTGGGTTTACACAGTAAATTAGCCTCCAAGTACCTGCACATCGGGTACATTGTTCCTCCCGCTCCAGAGAAAAGCATTGTGGGTGGGTTTTCACTTCTGACATAACTATTCATAATCTGAGCATGATGTGATGATGTCATTGAGTATACGATGATGATGATGATGATGATGATGATGATGATGATGATGATGATGTTTCATGTGTGTTCAGGTATGACGAAGGTTAAAGTTGGGAAAGAGGATTTGTCCTCAGTGGAGTTTGTGGAAAAAAGAAGATCTGCTTTAGAAAGGTATTTGACTTTATACTCATGTTTGTGTTGTGTTCGGCTTGTGATCGAACATGGAAAGATCAGTCGTGTTCTGGTCTTTTGTGGCTAAAAGGTTAAACAACAAATATTAGATAAATGATGATGCTTAAGCTCGTGGGGTTTGGCTGCTGGATCCCGACGCTCTTCTCCAGGTTTTGCACAAGCTGATGAATGAAATAAAAATGAATGTTAAGTGAGCTTCTGACATTTCTCTGCCCTTTTTATCAGACCATTGACTGACGTGAAGGTCACAAGGGTTCGGCCGGCTTCTCTTCCGTCAGATCGTATAGACTTGATTTGTTAAAGAACTGAATTCTGACGTCTGTGATGTGGACGGTTTGTTCACGTGTGTTTCAGATATCTAATGAGGACGGTCAAACACCCGGCGCTCCTGAAAGATCCAGATCTTCTGCAGTTTCTAGAGAGTTCAGAGGTGAGAACACATGTGAAATCGTCCTCGTTTCTCTCATTTGACTGTGGCAAAATAAAATGCCTCAAATGAATTTCAGCTCCTGCGGTCATTTGTTTCCAGTTCGGTCACGTCAGGACTGGAGAAACGTCTGTATTAAGTGTGTATAATGGAGGACGGGAGCAATTGTAAAGGACTAAACGGTCCAGGGCCAATTGAAAGCTATTTTTGCCGGCTGGCCCTCTGAGAGTTTTCTCGGTTGAAACGTATTAAATTGGAGGCGGCATTGAAATGTATGGGACTGGAGAAATCCCGGTGTGTTCCCGGCGGAGAGACGGCTCACGGGGAGGGAGGGTGGAGAGATACTCCCTGTGGGATCGGATCCGAGCCGCGGCCTGTTAACCGGTTTGTTTGCCCTTATTTGTCATTTTATCCCAGCTGCCGCGAGCGGTTAGCACACAGGCGCTGAGTGGGGCCGGAATATTGAGGATGGTAAACAAAGCGGCCGACGCTGTCAACAAAATGACAATCAAGATGAATGAATCGGATGCGGTAAGGGTCTGATTTCTGGACTTGAATAATGAGACGAATTAATGAGAGAGAGAGAGAGAGAGAGAGAGAGAGAGAGAGAGAGAGAGAGAGAGAGAGAGAGAGAGAGAGAGAGAGAGAGAGAGAGAGAGAGAGAGAGAGAGAGAGAGAGAGAGAGAGAGAGAGAGAGAGAGAGAGAGAGAGAGAGAAAAAGAGAGAGTATTCAGTGCTCTACACAAACTTAACTGTGTATTTATGAATGAAAATATAAAATATTTCGTATTTTCTCATGAATTTATGTGTTTGTTTTGTTTTCAGTGGTTCGAGGAGAAACAGCAACAGTTTGAGAATCTGGACGTCCAGCTCAGAAAACTTCATCTTAGTGTTGAATCGCTGGTGTGTCACAGGAAGGGTAAGAGACCCACATGAATAAACACATGAATAAAAATATGAAGTGAAGAGTAATATCGTTGTTCCTAATTTTTTTATTGATAAATTACAGTTTATTTTGTCATGTAAACATTTTGTTAAGTAATTTGCTGTGCAGTCTGTCTGTGTGACATCACGTCATGTGTTTGTGTGTTGTTTCAGAGTTATCCATGAACACGGCATCTTTTGCCAAAAGCGCTGCGATGTTGGGAAACTCAGAGGATCACACGGCACTGTCGCGAGCGCTTTCTCAGCTCGCCGAGGTGGAAGAAAAGATCGATCAGTTACATCAGGAACAGGCCTTTGCTGATTTTTATCTGTTCTCTGAGCTCTTGGGAGATTACGTCCGTCTCCTCACTGCCGTTAAAGTGAGTAAAGATGTCCACTGCACATAAATACATTTACATCCAATAACATGAGAAGTGCCCTTTAAACGTTAAAGAGTATTCTTCATGAAATGTACAGGGTGTGTTTGAGCAGCGGATGAAGACGTGGGCTAAATGGCAGGATGCTCAAGTGATGCTGCAGAGGAAGAGAGAGGCGGAGGCCAAACTTCAGTATGCCAATAAACCTGACAAACTCCAACAGGCCAAAGATGAAATCCAAGAGGTGAAAACTCTCGTATGTCACATGATTTACAGTTAGGATCCAGCATTAATATTTAACGGGAGAATATGTTCTTGGTGATCAGTTTTGACCGGTTGAGTCTTTGTTTTGCTGTGGTGTGATGTGTTTTATTTGTAAAGGAGCAGAGCAAGGGCTGATGGGAATTTTAAGCCTGTTCAGTTCATTCATATCTCAACTGTATACTCCTATTGACCAGACAAATGTTGTTGAATCTTAAGCACAAACATTATCAGCTTCTTTCATTTTTGCATTTCCCCTGTCACGCCCCTCAAAGGAGATTCTGGAGGTAGGAACTTTGCATTGATTTGATTTGCTGTCTTACATCACGTCTGGTCTTTAAAAATGCTTCATACCATTTTCTGTATTTAAACACATCTAATAGTTTTAATGATGAATTCATCGCTCACATCTGCTGCTTCATGGTGTGATATTTTAATGTTCATTTATCATAAATCATTTTATATTTGACATTATCATCATCATCGTCGCTCACATGATGCTCCACATTAATTCTTCTGAAGAGGAACTTTACACACGAGTGTGTTTTTTGTTGTGTCTTGTGTGTGTGTGTTCAGTGGGAAGGGAAAGTACAACAGGGTGAAAGAGATTTCGAGCAAATCTCTAAAAACATCCGGCGTGAGGTGGGCAGATTTGAGGTGGGTTCAGCGGTGTGTTTGTTTCACTTCTGGAAATAAACTGTTTGTTTCTCTGACGTGAGCATCTCTTTCCATTCACAGAAAGATCGAGTGAAGGATTTTAAACTGGTCGTCCTGAAATATCTGGAGTCACTGGTTCATACCCAACAGCAGGTATCGGTTTAGAATGGGGATTTTTTTGGGGATAAACTCATGTTTTTTGTTATTTTATACTTTTATTTGTTTGTGTTTTTCAGCTAATCAAATATTGGGAGGCATTCCTACCTGAAGCCAAAGCTATCGCATAATCACACAATCCTCCGGATCTTTCTTTGTATTCCAGAAGAACGGCTGCACGGACA
>CM065656.1:12278285-12303285 GCA_033220385.1 Triplophysa yarkandensis | reverse complement strand
GACAATCCATCACCAGGAACCAGATCAGGAAAAGTGTTCCAGACTGTCCAAGAACACCCAGGCAAACTGGCTGTGATGCACCGGAGCTTCTCTCACACACAGAGAGAGAGAGACATGGACTCATTTAGGGTTTTTTCTCTTTTTCGTGTTGTTGTTTCTCGTTAAAGTTAGAATTATAGAGAGAGTCCTGATAAGCGGCGGTCTGTACATTATAAATATAACATATTGATTCCAGATGACCAATCACAACTTAGGATTCTGTGATGAAAACAAACTCGTGTCCAAACTTCAGCTTTTTTTCCGATTCTTCGAAGGATCAGATTTGTGTACAAACACACGTCTGCGTTTTGCTTCCCCGTTTGACGCAAAGGTACAAATTACATGATTATGATGTATCATGTATTCGCAAAAGTCTCTTTGTTTAGGAGGAAAATCAATAGCGAAGCTCCTGGAGCGCCTCGGCCCGGCTTTTACGTTTCCAGAACGGACGGCTCTAGAATTGCTGATTCTACATTTAGAATGACAGTGATTCATACGGCCGTGCCGTCCGGTAAGGTGGCTAACTTATACCTGAGGGTCTTCAGCTGACATTTTATCTACAACTTGGAAAAAGGTTAAGGGCCGACGGGCTACGAGAATCTGGAAACCTTTAACATTGCCTTATTTTTAGAATCCAAAATGAAAAACTCTGCTTTGTTTGCTCTTGTCTTTCTCAAGAGGGCACATGAGTAATTTAGTAGCTGTGTTTTACACGAGATGTGTGTACAGGTGAAGACCTGATTCTATTTTAAAAACCCACTGCGAGAGTGATGAAGAGACTTCAACATCTGTGTTCATTCCAGCCGGAGGGAAAGGATTCAACGAAATACAAGTGTGATTTTATTCTATTCATGTTTTAAGATGCTTTCGCTCTGTTCAGGGAAGAAAGAGAGTTAGAAGAGTCTGTGTCAGCTGAAGTGCTCAAAGTATTATGACATAAGGAGGCCAGATAGAGGCATAGACATGACACACACAACTTAATTTAACATGAAGAAAAAGGTTAGTTGATAGTACTGATTTTCTCTTTAATCCGCTTAACAAGTCTCATTCAAATCTGATCTGATCAACACCAAGGACTCATAGACAAAAAGAGAAATTTGATTTGGCATTGAATCGTATTTTTTAGATTTGTGTTTTTAACTAAAGGTTTTCAGGGGGTCATGAATTACACAACAGCTGAAAGTGAAATGGATTCTATTCTATTTCAGATGTTCTGTGCAATGGGCCGTGTTGTGTTTCCACCCCCACTGCCTTTGACCTTTAACCCCTCACCCTCAGGACGCCAGAATCACAGGGATTTCGGTTGTAATGAGGGTGCCTGATGTACCTGATGTTGACCTCACACTGAGAGCCTCACGAAACCCCTCTTTGTGTGTGTGTGTGTGTGTGCGTGTAATACATGTTCAGTTGTATATTTACCGATATCACATTTAAATGTGTTAACATTATTAAATGCACTGTCAATTAACATAAAACGCAAACAAAGATGAATTAATATTGTTCATATGTGCTGTTTACGTAAGCTGATGCAATGTTTTGTAATACTGCTCTGAAAAGAAAAGATTTGACGGTTGGAATATGATGTGTTCATAATACTGTAACATCATTCAGTTGATTTATTGCATGTATTTAAAGGGAGGAATATCAGTGATGTGAGCGTGTTAAAGTTTTTCTTCTTCATTAAGTGAACTCTGAAGAGTGTTAAATAATATTAATGAGTCGTGTGTGTGTGTGTGAGAGAGAGAGAGCGATCGAGGGTTTACTTACCTCTGTTCTGCTCGGGCTCAAGTGATTTTATCGATCAGAGAGGAGATGTGTTTCACAACGGCAGATTATTCTGCGCTCTGATTTTATCACAAGCTTTAATAAGTTGATTAGCACAAGCGCTATCTTTAAATAGATCTAGATGATGATGTTGATTGGCTGAAACAGAACCTCATTCATCTTTTTGATCTGCTAATAACTGGAATCCATCACTGCTTCTATCTGTCCCCCCCTCCTCTCCTGAGTCCACAGGTTTTTAGGAGAACCGGACCAGGAATGTAGGACAACACGGAGCGCTCTGTTATTTGTCAGTGCTGTGTGAATGTGTGTTTGATCTCATCACTACATCATAATCCTGATCCTGTTAAAAACACTCATCTTCTAGAACATCACAAATATAAAATCTTTTAACAGGGTTTTTTACTTCATTTTTGCTTGCTAAAAGAATGTTGTGGTGAAAGGTTTATTAAATGACTACTTCTGTTTTATCTGTTTATAGTCTGCAGTACCTCCGGCGTGAAACAGAAAGATGTTCTTTAAGGAACCATACATTATAAGGAAGAAAGGTGTGTGTGTGTGTGTGTGTGTGTGTGTGTGTGTGTGTGTGTGTGTGCGTGTGTGCGTGTGTGCGTGTGTGCGTGTGTGCGTGTGTGCGTGTGTGTGTGTGTGTGTTTAGGCTGATATAGGATAAGAATAACAGTTTTAATGCACATTTCAGATTTGCGTCAATAATATTTAACATTGGGTTTCACAACAAGGATTTTTGTTTGGTTAGTGGTTATAATGAAGGGAGCACAGATCTGTGTGTTAAAGACACTCTCGTAATAGAGTTTAATGTTATATCTAATAATACAATAGGCGTGGATCTGATCGAATGAAAGATAAAAAGAGAAAGTGTGAGATAGATCTTCTGCAGTGTCTTGTTAAAGTCAAGTGAAAGTAAAGTAAAAACAAAGAAACCTTAATCCAAGCGTTCAGCCTGGCGTGTTATTGATATTTTGGGCTGGCGAGGGCTTTTCTTGCTTAGCCAACTGTGAACACGAGCTTCTGTCTTCATTTGATTAAACACTTTGTTAAGAAGAGCAATTAATGCCAGCGTTTTTAATGTCTTACAGCAATGAATACATTGAGTTTGGTTAATTATTCTGCTGTTTTTGGTCATAGGTGATGTTGTGTGCCGGGTAAAGGCCTGTCACGGCCTGAAAGCTCAGCACACTTGAAGCTGGAATCCATTTATTCCCCAGGCCAGGCCTAATTACCCCCCCTCTCCCTTTCTCCACAGGTACCGGCCGCCTTCATCACGGCCCGAGCCCTTCTACACCCAACCAATAGGAAAAGATTAATTGTTTGCTCGCTTTTCTGTCTCGGGGGACACGGGTCACTTAATAAAGAAAAATAATTCTCCCTGGTAGCCGATTGGGCTTATTTCCCCAAAATGTGTTGGACACACGTGTGGGGGGGGGGGGCTTTTGTTCTTGTTAGCGAGTTCCCTTTAGAGTACTAGAAATCCAGCAGAAAACAAACACAGTAAGTGAAGGAAAATTTATGAGCGTGGTGTCGCCGTCAGGCACGAGTTATATCATCATTTGTACAGTAATTTCCATCTAATTCCTCATTATGTTTGTGAAATGAACGCCTGCTCGAGACATTAGAAACATCAACAACATAACCATCAAACACAGAATTAAATATCACACTTATATTACACAATTGGCCATTAAAAGTCTTTTTGTTTATCACATATTTAAGGTGTGTTTCCGTACAGGGCTCACAAATAAATAAACGTAAGAGCAGTGTAAACTAAATAGATTGTTATTATATTATCCTGAAAAAGCATCCTGTGTGTGTGCGTCTCTCAGTGTGTGTGTGTGTGTGTGTGTGTGTGTGTGTGTGTCTCTGTCAGTGTTTGTGTGTGTGTGTGTGTTTGTGTCTCTAAGTGTGCGTCTGTGTGTGTGTCTCTCAGTGTGCTTCTGTGTGTGTGTGTGTCTCTCAGTGTGTGTGTGTGTCTCTCTCAGAGTGTGTGTGTGTGTGTGTGTCTCTCTCAGTCTGTGTGTGTCTCTCTCAGTGTGTGTGTGTGTGTGTGTGTGTGTGTGTGTGTGTGTGTGTGTGTGTGTGTGTGTGTGTGTGTGTGTGTGTGTGCGTCTCTCAGTGTTCTTGTGTGTGTGTGTGTGTGCGTCTCTCAGTGTATTTGTGTGTGTGTGTGTGTGTGTGTGCGTCTCTCAGTGTATTTGTGTGTGTGTGTGTGTGTGTGTGTGTGTGTGTGTGTGTGTGTGTGTGTGTGTGCGTCTCTCAGTGTATTTGTGTGTGTGTGTGTGTCTGTGCGCGTCTCTCAGTGTGCTTCTGTGTGTGTGTGTGTGTGTGTGTGTGTGTGTGTGTGTATGTGTCTCAGTGTTTGTGTGTGTGTCTCTAAATGTGCTTCTTTGTGTGTATGTGTGTGTGTGTGTGTGTGTGTGTGTGTGTGTGTGTGTGTGTGTGTGTCTGTGTGTGTGCGCGTCTCTCAGTGTGCTTCTGTGTGTGTGTGTGTGTGTGTGTGTATGTGTCTCAGTGTTTGTGTGTGTGTGAGTATTGTGTGTGTGTGTGTGTGTGTGTGTGTGTGTGTGTGTGTGTGTGTGTGTGCGTGTTGTGTACGTGCGTGCATGTGCGAATGTGTGTGTGTGTGTGCTTCTTTGTGTGTGTGTGTGTGTGTGTGTGTGTGCGTGCGTGTTGTGTGTGTGTGTGTGTACGTGCGTGCGTGCATGTGTGCGTGTTGTGTGCGTGCGTGAGTATTGTGTGTGTGTGTGTGTGTGTGTGTGTGTGTGCGTGTTGTGTACGTGCGTGCATGTGCGAATGTGTGTGTGTGTGTGTGTGTGTGTGTTTGTGTGTGTGTGTGTGTGTGTGTGTGTGTGTGTGTGTGTGTGTGTGTGTGTGTGTGTGTGTGTGTGTGTGTGTGTGTGTGTGCGTGTGTATATGTGTGTGTGTGCGTGTGTATATGTGTGTGTGTGCGTGTGTCTCATCAGTAATATCACATCACGACACTAAACTGTGACTTCCTGTATTAACCTCCATCCGTCTCATCCAGAGAAATCATAATAATAGAGAAACAATCATTGAAGCATAAACCCAAATGACGTCAGCCAGCGTTCATAATTTATACTGTGAGTATTTCATACACAGAGGTGAATGAGCAGAGAGAAATCAATGGAAATTCATATTTCAGAAGAGCATAATTGCGTTTGAAAGTGTGCGGCGGTCATTTGTTTCAGAGGCCCAGCTGACAGCATCATATATTCCAGAACTTCGATCTTAAACCCCTGGCGTCCATTTTTACTGCCTCCACTGTGAAAATAAGGAGTTTGTTGTCAAGAACGAGGCGCTTTTTTTAACACTTGACAACATTCTATCATGTGTGAAGTTATCGATTTGCCAGTGTTTTAACCATCAAACTGGATCTGTTTGAGTGACTCTGGTTTTTAAACAATTTCTTTGACAGGCGAGGCGTCACAGCAATTGCTCCTCTTTTAAAGACACTATTTCAATTGGAGAGGAGAGCCTTTCATGTGAAGCGCCGGACCGCCGGAGAGACCCCGAGAGGTGTCACAGTACGGGGTAAAAATGGAGCGCCTAGGCTTTATGGATTGCCTGTAGGTCAACAAAACTTTGGCAGCATTGATTAACTTGACGGTGAATGCAGCACTACATTTATCACTAATAGCCGGACTACCGAAAATCTAATAGGAGCCGAACATTCCCCAAACAGACAGAACCCAACAGAGCGTTCTGTAGAAGCGGCTCGGCCCATGAAGGTCCCATCATCCCATTACACAAGAGGAGGGGGATCACACTTTACTGTGTGTGAGGCCTTAATTGAAGTTAAAAACTTGATGTCCTCTCGCGTCTTGAAAGAAAGGGTTTGTGTGATGTAGATTTGCATGATCGGCTATAAAACACTCTGACCGCACGTCACAGGTTAGTGGAGAGGCCTATCGACTTCCCGTCACCTGGGCATCAGCTTCACTCCTAGGATTCAATTTTTTTCTGCCCGTTTTGCATATGTTATCGACCGGGAGAGGGTAAATGAGCGGAACGCGTGGAGACCAGAGGATGAATTGTTTACTCGCATAAAAATAACCTTTCAATAGTAGAAGATGCATGGCGCCAACCCGAGCTGCGTTCTGCTGCACCAAGCAGATGGCATTCAGCTGCTATTGATCCATCTGCCCCTGATGAACACACGCATCTGCCCTCATGAACACACACATCTGCCCCTGATGAACACACGCATCTGCTCCTGACAAACACACACATCTGCCCCTTAAGAACACGCACTTCTGCCCCTGATGAACACACGCATCTGCCCCTGATGAACACACGCATCTGCCCTCATGAACACACACATCTGCCCCTGATGAACACACACATCTGCCCCTGATGAACACACGCATCTGCCCTCATGAACACACACATCTGCCCCTGATGAACACACACATCTGCTCCTGACAAACACACACATCTGCCCCTTAAGAACACGCACTTCTGCCCCTGATGAACACACGCATCTGCCCCTGATGAACACACGCATCTGCCCCTGATGAACACACGCATCTGCCCCTGATGAACACACGCATCTGCCCCTGATGAACACACATATCTGTCCCTGATGAACACACACATCTGCCCCTGAAGAACACAAACATCTGCCCCTGAAGAACACACACATCTGCCCCTGAAGAACACACACATCTGTCCCTGAAGAACACACTTATCTGCCCCTGAAGAACACACACATTTGCCCCTGAAGAACACACACATCTGCCCCTGAAGAACACACTTATCTGTCCCTGATGAACACACGCATCTGCCCCTGATGAACACACTTATCTGTCCCTGATGAACACACACATCTGCCCCTGATGAACACACATATCTGCCCCTGACGAACACACACATCTGCCCCTGATGAACACACGCATCTGCCCCTGAAGAACACACACATCTGCCCCTGATGAACACACACATCTGCCCATGAAGAAAACACACTTCTGCCCCTGATAAACACACACATCTGCCCCTGACGAACACACACATCTGCCCCTGATGAACACACACATCTGATCCTGATAAACACACACATCTGCCCCTGACGAACACACACACCTGCCCCTTAAGAACACGCACTTCTGCCCCTGATGAACACACGCATCTGCCCCTGATGAACACACGCATCTGCCCCTTAGGTACACGCACATCTGCCCCTTAAGTACACGCACATCTGCCCCTTAAGTACACGCACATCTGCCCCTGATGAACAGACGCATCTGCCCCTGAAGAACACACACATCTGCCCTTGATGAACAGACGCATCTGCCCCTGAAGAACACACACATCTGCCCTTGATGAACACACGCATCTGCCCCTGAAGAACACATACATCTGCCCCTGATGAACACACACATCTGCCCCTGATGAACACACACATCTGCCCCTGATGAACACACACATCTGCCCCTGAAGAACACACACATCTGCCCCTGAAGAACACACACATCTGCCCCTGAAGAACACACGCATCTGCCCCTGAAGAACACACACATCTGCTCCAGTGGAACACACACATCTGCTCCAGATGAACACACGCATCTGCCCTGATGAACACACGCATCTGCCGCTGATGAACACACGCATCTGCCCCTGATGAACACACACATCTGCCCCTGATGAACACACACATCTGCCCTCATGAACACACACATCTGCACCAGATGAACACACACATCTGTCCCTGATGAACACACACATCTGCTCCAGAAGAACACACACATCTGTCCCTGATGAACACACACATCTGTCCCTGATGAACACACACATCTGTCCCTGATGAACACAAACATCTGCTCCAGAAGAACACACACATCTGCTCCAGATGAACACACACATCTGCTCCAGAAGAACACACACATCTGCTCCAGAAGAACACACACATCTGTCCCTGATGAACACACACATCTGCTCCAGATGAACACACACATCTGCTCCAGATGAACACACACATCTGCCCCTGATGAACACACACATCTGCTCCAGATGAACACACACATCTGCTCCTGATGAACACACACATCTGCCCTCATGAACACACACATCTGCCCCTGATGAACACACACATCTGCCCCTGATGAACACACACATCTGCCCCTGATGAACACACACATCTGCCCCTGATGAACACACACATCTGCCCCTGATGAACACACACATCTGATCCTGATAAACACACACATCTGCCCCTGATGAACACACGCATCTGCCCCTTAGGTACACGCACATCTGCCCCTTAAGTACACGCACATCTGCCCCTTAAGTACACACACATCTGCCCCTGATGAACACGCACTTCTGCCCTTGATGAACACACGCATCTGCCCCTGAAGAACACACACATCTGCCCCTGAAGAACACACGCATCTGCCCTTGATGAACACACACATCTGCCCCTGATGAACACACACATCTGCCCTTGATGAACACACACATCTGCCCCTGAAGAACACACGCATCTGCCCTTGAAGAACACACGCATCTGCTCCAGATGAACACACACATCTGTCCCTGATGAACACAAACATCTGCTCCAGATGAACACACACATCTCCTCCAGATGAACACACACATCTGCTCCAGATGAACACACACATCTGCCCCTGAAGAACACACACATCTGCCCCTGATGAACACACACATATGCCCCTGAAGAACACACGCATCTGCCCCTGATGAACACACACATCTGCCCCTGATGAACACACACATCTGCCCTCATGAACACACACATCTGCCCCTGATGAACACACACATCTGCTCCAGAAGAACACACACATCTGTCCCTGATGAACACACATATCTGCCCCTGATGAACACACACATCTGCCCTCATGAACACACACTTCTGCCCCTGATGAACACACACATCTGCTCCAGATGAACACACACATCTGTCCCTGATGAACACACACATCTGCTCCAGATGAACACACACATCTGTCCCTGATGAACACACACATCTGCTCCAGATGAACACACACATCTGTCCCTGATGAACACACACATCTGCTCCAGATGAACACACACATCTGTCCCTGATGAACACACACATCTGCTCCAGATGAACACACACATCTGTCCCTGATGAACACACACATCTGCTCCAGATGAACACACACATCTGCTCCAGATGAACACACACATCTGCTCCAGATGAACACACACATCTGTCCCTGATGAACACACACATCTGCTCCAGATGAACACACACATCTGCTCCAGATGAACACACACATCTATCCCTGATGAACACACACATCTGCTCCAGATGAACACACACATCTGTCCCTGATGAACACACACATCTGCTCCAGATGAACACACACATCTGCTCCAGATGAACAAACACATCTGCCCTCATGAACACACACATCTGCCCCTGATGAACACACACATCTGTCCCTGATGAACACACACATCTGCCCCTGATGAACACACACATCTGTCCCTGATGAACACACACATCTGCCCCTGATGAACACACACATCTGCCCCTGATGAACACACACATCTGCCCTGTCCCGTCACACTTCTGAACACATGCATGAAGTGTGTGCTCTTGTGTTACGTCTTAAGGTTGTGGGTTTGAATCTTAGATAAACCTAAATGCCCTTCAAGTCACTTCAGATCTGCTTCAGTCTATTGTAAACAATACAAACGTTTAAATAAGTTTTTTATGAATTGCCTTTATGTTTTATGCTTTAAAAGCGCCTGTCAGCTTTGTAGTCAGGCCACAAATGTGAAGTTTTTCGAAAAACCGTGATGATATGTTTTACACCTTTTACATCACTGCGATGCCAATTTAAAGCAAGTGTTTTATAATATTCATCTTCAACATTGATGATGTAATAATCATAATGAATATTCTATATCACACACATGTGTCATGACACCAGCTTAACGTGACTGAATGGAAATGATCATGCGGTTATAATGAGGAGATGAGCTGATCTGTGCTTCCACATTCATTGTTTCAGGGGTGATGAGAGGAGCCGTGGATCCCCCTCTCTCTCCGCCGCGTCCCTCCCGGAGCTCCGGCCTTCAGAGTTAATGAGTTTCAGAGGGATCTGCTCCACACACACGTAAGAGAGAAGAGCTCACATTAACCGGACAAATACAGAGAGCCTCTCTGCTCTTCTCCTGCAGAAACATTCAGCTGTAATCTGTTTTCATTTGCAGTGTGATGGTGTTTGTTTTAAACAGCTGATTTATGATGGGATGTTTGTTTCTGAGGTGCTGATGAATGTGAAGCTCTGCATACGTTTAACAGCGCCTCGGTCTTCATGATAAAACGTAAGCGCTTTCATCTGTCATCCAGCGTCAGCGACTTTCTGCTCTTCATGTCTTTATCTTACAGGACGTCAGATGCAGAAGAGTTTTCTGTCAGCCTGTAGTTCACACAGAGAACTTTTACAGAGATGTGATATATGAATGCTCTCTCTCCTCTCTCTCTCTCTCTCTCTCTCTCTCTCTCTCTCTCTCTCTCTCTCTCTCTCTCTCTCTCTCTCTCTCTCTCTCTCTCTCTCTCTCTCTCTCTCTCTCTCTCTCCTCTCTCTCTCTCTCTCTCTCTCTCTCTCTCTCTCTCTCTCTCTCTCTCTTTCTTCTCTTACAATACAGGGCCATCATTTCGAGCAAAAAAGTCTTATTACAGGGCCGTTTGATCCAAAGCGGTTTCAGTTCATTTATAAATAGTTCCTCTGGGCCGCGGGGCAGTCGAGGATGTTTTGGCAGCGCGCGCAGGCCTAATCTCAGAAGGTTCGTGGCATTCTCGGCCGCGCTCCGAGAAGCTCGCTCTCCAGTTACGGCGGTAATTGGCTGATGAGGAGGCTCGGGCCCTAAAAAGAATGTCAGGGTTCGATTTCCCTGTGATACTGACTGAGGATATGTCACCATTTATGCTGCTTTCATGTGACACGGGCTCCTGGCAGAAACTCTGGGGAAATCATTAGACTGTTTATACCTCTCCCCTGTCGGACGGGCCTTCCCTCTGATATTTTCACAATGTTTTTCCGCTGAGTGATGTTACCTCACCTCGGGCGGGGAGAACAAGTCCCTTTTGTAAATTTGTGACCGTCTTCTAACGGGCGAAAGAGAAAAAGGCGGACAATTGGTAAGGTGGAGGGGGAAGAGGGTCCTGAAGGGACGATCAATGTTGTCCAGCAGGTGTCTGTTCAGCCTTCAGAGATGAAACCACATCGATTTCAGTCGCCACACACACATACACAGCAGAAGATTTTGTCTCTTTTCTTTCAGTAGACTTGTTTAAAATTAATTGTGTGCAGCATCATAGATTTGGCTGAATTTATTACACAAACGTGTTTTAAATATCATTATAATACTGTTGTTATAGACAGATCATAGGATTGGTCTTCTGTGATGTTCGTTTTGAGCGGTGTGTCTGATCTCCGGCTGTGTTGTCAGATACGTCAGTATGATAATTCAGTCTTTAATTGTAAAGACCTGCAGGATGGGCTCATAATTGTCAGAGTTTCACAGGGTTAGATGTGCCATTACGGGGACGTCAATACAGCAGAAACTGAGAGGAGATTTCTAAATGATTCTCTTGTCAGTCCAGGGACGATCAATACACGCTCCAGACCGCATTACACAAAAGTGCTCGTGTTTGCACAATGTTTATGCACGATATCATTAAAAGAACCATGGTTCTGTTTTTCAGGAAGAATCAGGCAATGTCCCGTGAGCTGACGCTATTATAGAAATAGAGATCATTGAGTTTCTTTTGAATGTGTGGTTGCGGGGCAGATGCGCCTCTATCAGGGGCAGTTTCAGATGCTTTCTGCCAGGCTGATTTGTCTGCTCTTGACCTTTCCAGCAAACTGTCCCATCATGCAGCGGGAGCGTTCCTGAGGGACCGGAGCTGTGCTGTAATGAGGCCTGTCATCTCCGCTCACCTCCTCGTTCAGCTCCAAACAGCTCTTGAATCGATTCTCTTCTGAAGTCTCCTCCCAGAGCTCCTCACACAGTCACTTGTTGGTGAAGGAATCACAGTGTCAGAGCTCTTCATGTGTGGGTCTTATTTCATGGTATATAAGAAAGATAAAAAGAATAAACTGACACACGGTTCAAAACCAGGGTTTCACCACAATCTGTCACAAAAAAGAATGCTTTTTGAATGGTTCCTTCCTACTTCCCAAAAATTATTCTTTACAGTTAGTTAAATGGGTATTAATGACCCATTTACAGTAATGAGAGGTTCATGTGAAACATCTGGACACATAGATCATGAAATTACTCATTACATCATGTCATGTCAAGCCTGTATGAGTTTCGAACACAAAAGAAGATTTGACTTTCATTAAATGAACGCATTTCTCGAAATATCTTCTTTTGTGTTGCACTCCACAAGAACAAGTCACATACAGGTTTACAAACATGATACAATAAAAAATGTTTAACATCATAGTTCTTCACCTTTACTGCTATTTTAACGCTTTATTTTCTTCTTTTTATTTGAATATTGTGTAGAAATGTAAAGCATTGACATATATTAATGTACCTGAACTCTTGACATGTGTTTTCAGATCTCTCACATCATGATCTGCTGTTTGACCTTTCAGTGTTTGTGTTCTGATCCCCACAGCATGAAACACAGGTGAGACATGGTTTAAGATGGACTAAAGTTCTTTATTATGATACAGCAGTTATTAAAATGACATTAGAACAGAGCAGTTTACATGATTCATTTTAAGAGTGTGGAACACGTGTCGTCTTGGGGGCATCGGATATGTGTTCTTATACATATAAACTTTCATCATCTGCACAAGAAACCAGCACCTACATGTATGACCTGATATTGTGAGATATGTGACTGCATAGACGTCAAGATGATTCTTTTTAACATATGAATTGTATTACCAACCCTCCACTTCTACAATGAAGGGTTCTTTAACTTTAATTTTTCCGCTGTTGATGATCACACACTCGGTGTACGGCAGATTCCTCTCATTTGTGTCCTGCAGTTCGATGGTGTGAACGACAGACTGAAAGAGACGCACGGAGAGATGAGCAACATCAGACATGACTGCAATATCACAGTGAATGTTTATGTAGAAGATCTCACCATGCCCTCCAGAACTTTTCCAAACACAACGTGTTTATTGTCCAGCCACGGAGCTCTGGCCAGGGTGATGAAAAACTGAGAGCCGTTGGTGTCGGGTCCCGCGTTTGCCATACTGACCCACCCTACACCCAGATGCTTCAGTCTGAAGTTCTCATCAGCGAACCTGTTGCCGTAAATACTCTTACCTGTGCGGACACAAGAACTGACACTGAAAACAATCCTAATGATGTGTAACTGTGTCTCAGATTCACCTCACCTCCTGTTCCGTCTCCAGCTGTGATGTCTCCTCCCTGGATCATGAAATCTTTGATCACACGATGGAACTTGCTTCCCTTATACCCGTAACCCTTCTGCGGAGAGATTTTGCGTGAGTGTGATGTCATTCAGAGGGTTAGTGGTGACACCATACAGTAAATTTACAAAAGGTTCCACCTCGCCTGTGGCAAGTGCCACAAAGTTCTGCACGGTCACAGGTGTGACCTCCCCGAACAGACCGATGACAATCCTGCCCACCTCGTGTCCTCCTACTGTGATGTCAAAAAACACCTGCAGTGAAAAGAAACCAGCAGAACTGTATAGGAAACAATCATAACTTCAACATCATAACTTCACAAATCACATATTAAGGTTAAATCATGAGAATGAGTGTGGGCTGAAACCCAGTATAGGTTTATTATATATTAACTGACACAATGAGATGATTCTGATGATGATGATGATGATGATGCTCATGCTGATGACGCTGCTGCTGCTGCTGCTGATGATTAAGAAGATGATGATGATGATGATGATGAAGATGCTGCTGATGATGATGATGATGCTGATTAAGAAGATGATGCTGCTGCTGCTGATGATGATGATGGTGATGATGATGATGATGATGATGCTGCTGCTGATGATGATGATGAGGATGATGCTGATTAAGAAGATGATGCTGCTGCTGATGATGATGCTAATTAAGAAAATGATGATGATGCTGATGAAGATGATGAGGATGATGCTGGTTAAGAAGATAGTGCTGATGAACAGGATGATAATGATGAAGATGAGGATGATGAAGATGATGAATATGAGGCTGATTAAGAAGATGATGCTGATGAAGATGATGATGACGAGGATGATGAAGACAAGGCTGATTAAGATGATGATGATGATGATGATGATGAGGATGCTGAGGATGATGATGATGAGGATGATGAGGCTGATTAAGAAGATGATGATGATGATGAGGATGAGGATGATGAGGATGATGAATATGAGGCTGATTAAGAAGATGATGATGATGATGATGATGATGATGAGGATGAGGATGATGAGGATGATGAATATGAGGCTGATTAAGAAGATGATGATGATGATGATGAGGAGGAGGAGGAGGATGATGAAGATAAGGCTGATTAAGAAGATGATGATGATGATGATGATGAGGATGATGATGATTATAAAGATGAGGCTGATTAAGAATATGATGATGAGGATGATAATGATGGTGAGGATGATGATGAAGATGCTGTGATGTCTCTTGGTGTAAAGTCCATGGTGTCTTAGATTCTGTTCGCTCGATTGTGAGCGCTTCATTCATTTCTTTAGATTTAACAAATAACATCAACGCGTCGCCCTCTCATTTATCTCTCTCTCTCTGTATGCATGGATGGATGGATGTATATGTGCTGCGCATGACGCGTCGCCGCGTTCAGCATGCAGAAACGCGCGCGTCTCACCTTGTCCGTGACTTTCGGTCCGGTTCTCTTTTTAAAATCCGCATCGGTCCCTAAAAACGGCAAATAAAAGAAAGCAAACGTGTGCCACAGCCGAGCGCGGTACATCGCGACGTGATTGACAGCGTTGATCTCTTCCTGTATGACGCTCCTCCTCCTGCCGCGCGTCAGAGCGGAGCGTCAGAAGAGCCGCGTGTTACAGTAAATTAATGAATCAAGATATTAATCAAGTGTTAATAAGTTTATATATATATATATATATATATTGGTCTCGTGTTGGATCTGTTCTGGGGTCAGTGTTGTGGGGTTCTAGATCAGAAGGGTTGTCAACTTTTAACATGTTGTGTCTTTACAAGGTAAAGAGATTTTATTTCAATACAAAAATAATTTAAACATGTGCTTCTTTTACATTGTACTGAGATATATGAAATAATTTATACTCTTAAATAACTTTGCCTCAGTGTCTTAAAAGAAACATTTATGAATAAAAGTTTCTATAAACAAACTTTAAAATTTGAAGATCTTCTCACAAATACTTCAAGTTTCCCACAAACATTGAAGCATAAAAGATTTATTTAAAATATAATTAATGGCAAAAGAAATGTTACCTAGAACTTTGAAGTAAAAGGTACTTAAAATAAAAAAAATCAGTGTTGTGTAACTTGTTTAGGAGTTTATAATAACATTAATAAGGATGTTAATCTTTTTTCCAGGATTATAACAAAACAGGATTAGGCCTTTAATTCAACTAGAATATTTATTGCGTCATCATCTCATCCTTTCAAACCTGTATGATCTTTATTTTTTAGCAGAACACAAAAGACATATTTTGAAGAATGTTGGTACCTAAACAGCAGTATCACCATTGTATGAGAACACCAAACCAATGCAAGTAAATTGGGTGACAGTTACCAACCTTATTCAAAATATCTTCTTTTGTGTAATGAAGAAGTCAGACTTAAAATGATTGTTCAAGCTCTTGTCATTTTAAGTAGTTGTGACAAACCTTTCACAAGCTTCACTAAAACCTGGGGTGTATTAAGTGCTTTCTAACATTTATGTGAGTCCTGGACTAAAGCTCTCTCTCTCTCTCTCTCTCTCTCTCTTCCTCTCTCTCTCTCTCTCTCTCTCTCTCTCTCTCTCTCTCTCTGGTCTCTCTCTCTCTCTCTCTCTCTCTCGCTCTCTCTCTCTATATATATATATATATATAGATTGTAGAGATTTAATATGCTTCTTTCATTCAAACTCTCGTGTGCCCTCCACTTACAAACCTTAACACATAAAAATCCTTTAATATAAGAGTAAACCTTACATTTATTAAATAAAAATGTATGACATGTGTATAAACTCAAAACACATATGAGCATACAATATCCCACTGATCTATTAAAAATAAGTTAAAAACTTGAAAAGAATCCGAAAAAAGACAACTGCAGACACACACACACACACATTTGTTACATTGAATCAAAACGAAAAAATATGATAATGATGATGAATCTCTTTATATGAACATCAGGCCTTGAGAAGGAAATAAACAGGTAATCATATACATTTTGGGGTCACGTGTGTTCAAAAACGACCACCCCGTCCCATCTGAATATACGTCTATATTAATGAATTATATAGTCAGCAACCCGTGACCTTAAAACTATAATAAGAGGGCTGGTGGCTGAATTCTTTATCGGACTCCTGTCAAACAGCCTCGTTCATTCGTCTTTCAGCCAACAGCAGAATTCATTAAGAAGAAATGCAAAGGGTCTAAGTGAATGTCAAACAGTCCGTCTATGTTAATGAAAGCCTCTGAAAATATACAAATGAAGTTTACACTCGGCTTTAATAATGCGTTTTTTAGCCACAGAAAATGATATATTTGGGCAGTTAATGTATCGATCCCCTCTGCCCCTCGAGTGCACTTTATTTCACAAGTCATTTATCAATGAATAAAAACACCAATACCCTGTCATAATAGCCGTGTTATTTCTAAATATGACAACTAAATTGTTTTGACACGAAGCACAGCGATGACGTAACGAAACGATACAATTAAGTCCATCATGATTGAATTCCTTCACGTGTGAGCTCGTGATTTAAATCGCACTATTACACACTTGCGGAAAAATGTAACAATGAAGGCTTTTGTGCGCATTCTTTACGAGGGAAATGCATTTGTAGACAAGAAGTCATGTTCAGACGATTATGTTTGTGTTTTCATTTCTTATCACAGAGCTGTGCGTGATGGACGACTCTGTCAAACTGTTGCCAGTCAAAACATTTGACCCTCTTCTGGACGAACCTCGGCCCGTTTACATTCAGATACGGAGAGTCTGAGAAAACTCGTTCACGATCCGAGTTCCGATGGGAAGAACGCGCGTTACTGTAACAGTGCGCGCGCGCGTCGCAAAAACTCACTGTCATAACTTGATCGTGAAGTTCTGAAGTTTTCAAACTGTTCATGAAAGTGAAAAGTTTCTTCTGTTTTAAACCTACGATAAAAACATCAAATAAATGATGTGAGGGCGTATACAGAGAAATGTTTAAATAATAATAATAATCATAATCATAATTATAGTAATAATAATACAAACTAATTATAATTATAAATAAACTACTACTACTACTAATAATAATAATAATTAAAATCATAATAATAATAAAATACTAATACTACTACTACTAATAATAATTAAAATCATAATAATAATAATGGTAATAAAAACTAATAATAATTATATAATACTAATACTAATACTAATAATAATTATTAAAATCATAAAAATAATAATGGTAATAAAAACTAATAATAATAAAAATCATAATAATAATAATGGTAATAAAAACTAATAATAATTGTAAAAAAACTAATAATAATAATAATAATACAAATCATAATAATAATAATAATAATAATAATGGTAATAAAAACTATTAATAATTATAAAAAACTAATAATAATAATTATTATTATTATTATTATGAAACTAATGATATACTAATAACGAACATAAAAGATGTTCTGTCCAGCCCACGTGTTTGTGCGTGAGCGCGATACGAGGACACGCGTGGGTGTGGGAGGGGGTTCAATACAGTGATGGTGTGAGTGTCCGGGAGTCACAGCTTGGACTCTTCTGAAAGGGTAAGACTTTTCTCCAAATATCAGCGCACTTTCACATCGTCATCATGTGTTCTGTGTTACAGTCGGACATGCTGAAGCCGGGCGAGCCCAGCGGTTCTGCTTTCCTCAAAGTGGACCAGACTTACATCCAGCACTGGCAGCAGCTCTTCCCGCAGAACCCGCTGGAGAACCTCCGACAGAGACCCAACCTCATCTCTTCAACCTCATCCTCATCGCTGCCGGCGACCTCGTCCGCGTCCTCCGTGTCGTGTTTGGCGGCGTTCGGACCGAGCGACGCCGGCGGCAGCGCCTCGGCGAGCGGCGCGGGCGTCGCGTCTCAGTCCAGAGAACTTTCAAACTTTCACAATGATCGCGCGTCGCGTCTGAAGCTGAGCTCGGAGGAACTGGACTTCTATCTGTACGGCCAGCAGAGGATGGAGATCATCCCACTGAACAACCACAGCGGAGATATTCACAACCGTGTGTATACATGCATCATTACACACACACACACACACACACACACACACACACACACACACACACACACACACACACACACACACACACACACACACACATATATATATATATGTATGTATATATATATCAATGAAGAATAATTGATCCGATTGTGTGGGGGAGTATTATAAAAGTTGCAAATTATTTAAATAATATTTAGATTATCCAAAAATATGTATAACTATTATCTGTTAATATTGATGTTAATAATAATGCTTAATTAATGTAATAATGTCAATCTTGTAGGGAATAAACTGAAGCGCATGAGAAATCAGCTCGACGGGTTTAGACAATTAACACATTTTAATTAAACACTAAATAGACGAACATGCTGGAATATTTCTCTAGAAATAATTAAACATAAACGCAACATTTACTCATAATTAAGTGTCCCACAAAACGGAGAAAGCTCGCACAAACATGATATGATTTAATATACATTTATTCTAATAATGTGCTTATTTGACATAATTCATATCTAATCACTCACAAATGTTTAATTAAATTCAACACTTAATATAATAATGGTGCATTAATAGCGACGATGCGCCTTTGGTGTCGTTTGGAATGGATCAGGTTTTGTGGCTTCATTGCTTTTATCGGATAAGTAAATGAAGTTTTTATTATGGGATGTAAGATGTTCGGAGTGTTTATTTGGAGTGATCAGCAGTAATCTTCATCGATATATGCCGCATCACATGAGCGATGATCGGACTCAACACAATTAATTGCTGTATAGTTTTGTAGAGGAGAGTCACATCACTGATCGATCTCGAGCATCGGCCCACATTCATCATCCCAACACGGGATGTGTGTGTCTCCCGGGGACACGAACACTTCTTTATCTACATTCGGGATTTTAAGGCCATATTTCACAGCGCTCGAGCTCGTTTATAAAGCGACACGTGTGGGTGCAAGCGCGAGCGGGACCCCAAATTTGTGGGAAGTAGAAATCATGATTATTTTTATTAGAAGGGTTTGCTTTATTTCTATACAATTGTGTTTCATGTTATACAACGAATGATTATATTTCATATCATATTTTTTTAAATATTTGCATGCTTATTCAAATAGGAGGGCAATACAATCAACAGATCCATCATGGACTGTTACTACATGATGTCATACTATGGAATTATTTAAAAGCCTTCTTTTGAAATCTCACACATTGATATGTAGTCTTTTTATCTTTATTCTTTGTATGTGTTAATTCTACAGATTATTAATCCTATTTTGTATTTTCAGCATCTTCTCTTTTATATTTTCGGTTGAAGAATGACCATTATAGTGTCCGAGTGGTCAGGGGTGCACGGGGTCCCATCTGTGCGCCGGTGTGAATAACTGCCCCTCTCTCTGTGCCGTCCCCCAGGCTGTGACATGTGTGCGGACAACCGGAACGGGGAGTGCCCCATGCATGGCCCTCTGCACTCCCTGCGAAGGCTAGTGGGGACCAGCAGCGCCTCTGTGGCCGTCCCCCCCCCAGAGGTCCCGGAGTGGCTGAGGGATTTGCCCCGTGAGGTGTGTCTGTGCACCAGCACCGTCCCGGGCCTGGGCTACGGCATCTGTGCGGCCCAGCGCATCCCACAGGGCACCTGGATCGGGCCCTTCCAGGGAGTGTCCGTACCGCTGGACAAGGTGCAGTCGGGCTTCGTACGAAACACGAGACACTTATGGGAGGTGAGTGTGTTTGTCTCTCTCTTTTACTTCTTTAGAGCGCACTGAACGTTAAGAGAGGAGGAGAGAGCCCTGAAGTTCACTACGGCTGCAGTTGGATCATAAATTCTCATGGCTCAGACACGTTTACAGTCTGTGATGTCTAAATATAGATGTGGACGTTTATGTGTAAGGTGAACCTTCTTGTGTGGCAAACGTGAGATTTTTATGTGATATAAAATGTGAGGTGAAAATATGAAGTGAGAGAGATGTTCTCGTGAGACATTCTTCTGATGGCAGTTTACAGTCGAGCTTATGGAGGACTGTAAAAATTCCTCTGGATTAAGCACAACTCTGTGTGTGTGTATTGTGATGCTCAGTCACTAAACATGAACTGTAATCTCTGTCAAATGAGGAAGATATATGTTATGTTACATCATCTAGAAATTGTAATATTAGTAAAACAGATTTTTGATCTTTTTTGACAGTGAACACTTTGTGTTTGGTTTATGTGATTTATTTAATCCTCATGTCAGGCATTTATTCCATTCGATTCGGAGAAAATCAAAGAGTTTGTGGTATTAAATTAAAGCGTGTGGGTTTTTATGATATATCAATTTAAATTCAGTTACAAATAGACACATTTATTCTACGATTCTTCAGGGGATGTTTGACTCATAGCGCTGAAGAATTTTCCCGTGTGCTTGGAATGCTTTCTACACACACTTCTCTTTCTAGAATTCTCCATCATAAGACGCAGATAGCAGATATAAATCCTGTTCACTAAATTAAGCGATGTGTTTTGTGTCATGTCTGGATTCAAGTGTTTTGATAATGATTAGAATTGGTGTTTTTGGTTCATCAGTGATATGTTTTTATGTTACTATTTGATGACTTAGATTAAATTAGTGAATATTAATTTCTCGTGTTGGGCAGAAGGTCATTGACACGTTTTTCATCTGCTGTCATTGGTTGAAGAGGGCAGAGCGTGATGATGTCATCCTAACAGCGGGTGTTCTGAGTGACGGGCGACAGGCCAGAATGATTATTATTATTTGTGCTCATGTATGGACGGGAATTTTGTGTGATTTTCTGCTTCATTTGTTTGTTTGTGTGTGTTGTGAGAGAAAGCATGTGAACATGAATGTGAATTCATGAGGTTCTGAATTTCTTCTGGCTTTCATTTTTATTTCTTCAGTATTGGAATGAGTATGTTTGGACTGGACTTTTATTTCCGGAGATGTTTAGTCTGTATGTTTTTAAGCCGTGTTTAAAAACACTCTCATAATGTTTTGCTCTGCATTTCAGAGATTCTTATAATCACAGGTGATATTTCTGTGTGTGTTGGGATTCAAGTAACTCAAATCTAAATTATAGTGTGTGTGATTGAAGAAGCGTGTCATTGGTGATTCCCGGTTATTTCTTGCTAATGCCATTTGATTTTGGTCATTTAAATTTTTTACGTTTTATGAGATGAACAATAGAACGAGAGTGTTTCTGGCACAAAGCCGATAAAAGAGAGAGGGAGATGTGTCGGAGGAGACCAGAGGCCAGCGGCTACAAGAAGCTCTTTTAATACAGTTGAAGTGATAACAAGAGCCTTGGTGACCTCCGGAGACGCACACAGACTTCATCAGCGCTAAATCACAGCATTTACATGCTTGAAACCTCTGTTCTCAGGACCTCTGCTGCGATAAAGCTCTCGGGGTCCATTATCCAAAGTGTCCGTCTCTCCCGGCGCTCTGGACGCTTTCAGCGCACCATCCGCAATCAAAAGCACATGACTCTGAGCTTGGCCGGGCCTCCATTTACCCGCTGTAATAAGGGCAAAAGGTCAAGCGTCTGTCAGCTCTCTCTCTACGGCCCGCTCATCGACGTTCAGATGTTCCAGGACTATTTACAGCCTTCGGTCAGTCACACGCTCCAATCAGTACGGCGTAAATGTCGTCCAGAGAGATTGAGCAGTAAGTAACAGGGTGACAGATCCCCGTCAGGTCCGATCGATGGATGAACGAGGGGCTCTGGAGTCCACGAGGGTCTTTAAAAGAGCAGACGTACGTCTACCTGCCCTCTCTTCATGAGCCCTAGCTCTATTTAACACCAATCCCCTGCAGGATGATAGGCATCTGTCAATCAAAACACAGAGTTGATTTGATTATTGAGATCATTTAGTGTATCGATCACTTTAGACAGAATGATACGTGTAATAAACACACACTGTTCCGACATCAAGACAGAATGATACGTGTAATAAACACACACTTTTCTGTCATCAGAGATTTTCTGAGATTGATGATGAATGTAAGGAATAAACATTGATAGATGAATTGAATTGTGTGGTTTGCTTTAACATTGCTGTTTGTTTGAAATGATGTGGAACAGTAGTTCATCTCATACAGCTGAGACTAAATATTTATTATTATTTAATTAAGTGTTTGTTTGATCGAGTCATAAAATACCTGTATGGATGATAATCAGGAAATTAATACATGTGATTATTTATATTGTGTTGAATAGATTCAAACGAAATACTTTTAAGCTGCCTTCAACTTTTGAGTTAACTTAAATTGGCAGCATGAGCATAAATGATAAAGATCAAAAAATCTAGTTATTTACAAGAAGATTATATGGAATGGAGCTTTTTTGAAGCGAGTTCAATTAAGTTCAAGTGACTTATAAATCTAATTTAATTTTACTAAAATTGATTGATGCAGCTTTTCTCTTAAAATTTTAAGAAATATTATGCATATATTTTACACATGAAAATAAATCAGTGTTAGTATATGCTGGTTTTACTCTAGTCTAACACTTACAAACACTTTTGAGTTTAAGATTTATTGAACAAAATAAAATTAACAAAATGAAAGAGGAATTGGCTAATAGCATTTTCATGTCGTTTTTAAATGTAATTTAATTGTTACATTTATATTGTAATAAATCTTTTTAATAATAATATTGTTAAGGGTGTCTGATAGAGATAGAAAGTGTGTGTTTGTAGTGTGTGTGATGATAGGAGTCATACTGAAATGTGTGAACGCTCAAAAAAGCTTTGCCTCAGCTGATGTTGTGTGATGATCATTTATAGAAGGTGAACATCAGTACTGAATGAATGTTTGTTTTCGACTTTAGATATATGATCAGGAGGGAGCGCTTCAGTACTTCATCGATGGTAATGAACCCAGTAAATCCAGCTGGATGAGATACATCCGCTGTGCCAGACACTGTGGAGAACAGAACATGATGCTGGTGCAATACAGGTGAGACACTCATCTGAGATCAACTTTATTCACTGTTGAAGTTTTATGGTTTGACATTAATACTCTGTAGTTGATGTCATACAGGAGATTTTCAGATAACACTCTTTATTTAAAGGAGGCACCATGGGTTATGTGGGCTCTTTTTCCAGGTCATGTGATGAGAAATATAATCTATCTGCTGGATTCTGTTCCATATGTTATGATTTGCAATATCTAAATGGAATTCTCTTCAAAGACATCATGATGGATGAAGACTGAACGGACTGTTTTGTTTTGCTCTGACAATAATGTCCATTGGCATGTTCCTCACATCTCCAGCGCTGGGCCGTCCCGCCGTGTCTTTATGAGTCATCCAACCACAATACTAAATACATGTCAGCGCGGGAACCGCTTTCCAAGACACGGGAGAAGAAACGGCCTTTGATCTGCTGTGAGATTTGTGCGCGTTTGGAAGTGACGGTGTACGTTTACAAGCGCTGAAAGTGTGCGAGACCACCCATCGTTCTGAAAACAGCCCTCTTTCAGCGGCACACTGACTCATTTAGTCCCACTACATTTATTTGTTGTTCCAGTGTTTATGTTGAATGAAGCCAAACTGAGAGATGAACGGTTACGAGGGTAGAAAGTACATACTGTACAACATGTGTCTCAAATATTTAGTTTATCTCACACTAATGTGTCTGAGTCACTTATGTACAATAAATCTGAAATACTGGACATATGTAAAATACTGTAGTATATTTTATTAAAGTCCTAAAGTAAAGTGATTCCTACACTTTATTGTGTATGTTACTGTATTTTCTATTTTTTACTATACTGATAGACTGTAGATTAACTGTAGTGTAAAGTATATTATTTACTATAGTAAATTGTATTATACTGTAGTAAATATTGAACTCTGCTATACTTGAGTTTAATACAGTAAATCTAATGCAATTGCTATGTAATTGAATACATAATGATTTTGTATGTGTGTGAATTCTGTGTTTCAGGTCATGTATTTTCTACCGTGCGTGTTCGGATATTCCTCGTGGAACGGAGCTTTTGGTTTGGTATAATGACAGTTATACGTCTTTCTTTGGAATTCCACTGCAGTGCATCGCTCAGGATGAAAACTGTGAGTCTCTTTTTTCTCCTTTTTAGATGCCACATGACATCAATATTCCTTCATAAGAACAGTGGAGTGTTTTAATTTAGGATTACAGATCACTAATCTGCATCTGGTATCTAGTTCTGAAGTCCATCATTTACTCCATACAGTCCAGTTTCTGTTCTGCAGTAGAGATTCTGCGCATGAGATAGACTATGCGAGTTCAGTGTTTATATCAGACAGACTTTATGATCTCTGCACAGTGATTGTAAAAATAACTCGTAAATCAACAAGACTGAAGACATAATGCTTCATCACTTCATGTTGTGTTGTGTTCTCGCTGGAAGCATCTCTTATTACAGAGTTTACGTGCAGAGTATGATTTTCTCCTCTGCAGGTTTTGTGTTTGTAATGACTGTTGTCATGATGTATGTTTGTGTTTCTTTATACAGTGAACGTGCCGTCTACTGTAATAGAGGCCATGAGTCGACAGGAGACGCTTCAGTCTTTCAGCAAAAGCCCCAAATCGTCATCGATGGTCCTGCCTCGCTCCATGGTGTTTCCCCAGTCGCCCTCCTCGCGGGCCTTCTCTCTCCTGGACAAGAGCGGACAGAGCGAGTCCATTTTAAACCAGATGAGCACGAAAAACCAGCGCGTGCTGGCGAGTCCCACCTCCACCAGTCA
>CM065656.1:12268285-12273285 GCA_033220385.1 Triplophysa yarkandensis | reverse complement strand
TCGGCCCCTGTGGTGTGTGCGGGGAAGGTCACGTCCCGGAGCGCCTCGGTGTCTCGGGTTCGGGCAGCTGTCGAGGGGTTATTCCTCTGACCTGAGCGCCGCTGGCCCGAGTTCTGCTGATTTATTGGGCTGTGGCGTTCCAGCCGCTTCCCCCAACAGAAACACCACAAACACACCTCGAAAAACAATGACGCCCGCGTCTGAGAGGTCTTTATAACATGCAGTTATAGGGCCTGAATGATATTACGTCAACTTTGTTTTCAAGGTTTCGAACGTTTTGATTTCTTTGGCCTCTTTTCCTCAATTACAGATAATTATTAAATTGTATTGTTCTTAATGCTGAAGACTGAGATGACTGGAGTTAGTTTAGGAGCGATGATTTGTGTTCTGATGGGAAACTGAGAATTGATTTGAGTTGCAACGATACTCCAGTTTCTGGCTCTGAGACGTCCACCTGTTTTTTTCCTGCCCAACAATTTGAATAATTCTTGAGACAGTAGAATGTTCCCAGTTCTTGGATATTGAAGAAAATTGCTCCCTGGGGCGCGTTGCGCGTTTGTAAAACAAATAGTTAAAATGTAGAGCATCAATCACGGCACTTGGCCATGGGAACTGAGACCTGTGAACCCACAGGCTAAACAAATGATCAGATGAGAATTATTCCTCTGAAAACATACATGTGAAAGTGGCCCGTGGCTTTTCATCGACTCTTTCTGGAATTTCCTGCTGGAGCAGGCCGAGGTTACACTTTCACAACCAATTAGCAATAAAGATGAGGTTTTTTCACGTCTCCTGAAAGCTTCTAATTGGAAACATGGAATGGGATGGAAAAGTCTGTGAGAAAGGTTTCTTCTGCTGTATTCCGTTGCACAGTTTATTCACATGACAAATGTGTGCTCGTCAAAGTTTGAATGAGAAATGACTTTCAGACTCTCGGTGGAGCGTGTACAGTAGTAAACCCGACGAGAGAAACCTTCAGACGCTGTTTTCAACACGTCCACGTTCTGGTCCAAACATCAGACGGGTTCGTGAGTTCACGGCAGTATTTATGAAGCGTCGGGATCACACGCTGATATTATAATAACAGCGTTTCTGAAAATATGCGGCCTTGTATTTTAAGAGCACATGAAGGCACTTATACTGTCAACAGACACATGTTATTCCGAAACGGGTCAAAGTTGAGACAAACTATTAGACTTCTATTAGTTCATATTAGTTCATGTCTTCATATGTGAGGATAACAGATGTGTGTGACGGAATGTATAATATATGAGTAGTTTATTTCTAAAACCAAATGACTCAAAAATCACATATTGCATTCCCAATGAATATCAATCAAACTAAGTAAGGCAAAGTAATGTAATAAACACAAGACTAACATAATAACATAATGAAAAAAATGTATGTTAAAATACATTTTCATATATTAAATATGTATATATGCTATAATCAAATGAATGAGTAAACAGAGATTATTTGAGACACTAAATAATGCGATGTTACATTTTTATGAACATCATTTACATTTTTTTAATGTTTGTATAAGTCATGTTGTCATGGGTTATTCCTTTATGTTTTAATGTTACCAATGTACCTAAACTTGTTTTCATTTCACATGTTAGTAGAATGAGCTGCTTTAGGGTTTGTGCAATTAATATAATAAAGACATCAAAAAGTGAATATGAATTCAAGATTTAACAGACTACATAGAAAGAAATGGATCATGTATAACCTCTGATGGAGTCTTTGTGAGATTCTTTTTTACAATCTTTTTGTACTTGAGATTTAAGTGAGTGATTTTTACACTGACTGATGTGAGACTATACACTGAAGTGAGACTATACACTGACTGATGTGCATTAGATGTATGTAAGGTGTATGTGTGTATATATGTAGTGTGACAGTAAGATTTGTGTATAAACAGTGCGCTTCACATTTATGAGTTGGGACAAACAGAAGTGAAGTTGTTCAGGGTCAGAGACAGAAAAGAGCTCATAAATGTGAAGATACAGCCATGTGTGTGTAAACTGTTCTTGATGGACTGTCCTTATAAGTGCTGCTGAGACACTGAACACATCTGACACACATGACATCTATTTCTGGACACTTATCTGTCTCTAGAAACTGTTGCTGTCTCACAGTACCGTCTACACACGGATTGACTATCATCCACATTTATAGTTAATGAATGAAAACCCTAAAAGATTATTGATTTAGTAAATATTGACAAACATCATATCAGTTATCAAAACTATATTATAACAGCCATGAACAAAATCATTGGCACCCTTGGTATATTGGCAAAGGAAGCTCTTTCTTCTTTAGCTGGTAAAGTAAAAAAATCCCAACATTTAATTTAAGATGAACTATTTAAAGTGATGTGGAATATAACTTCATGATTTTTTTCTATTATACAGCCTGGTTACAGCTTTTGGCACACTTAGAAGTTCTTATGAGTAAATGATCTCCTAAACATATTTCCATTGAAAATGTCAGTTTCTTGGTACACCAAGATGACTGGAGACATGATGTTGTCCAGTTATGACTTCTTATTGCAGAGAAGAATAAACATTAGTAACACAAATCCGAAACCGACCTAATCATTCATCAGAATGAGTAAAACCACAGAATATACTTCTGATGTACAACAAAAGATTGTTGAGTTTTACACAATACAAGGTGGCTTAGAGGAAATATTTGAAACAATAAATATTCAAATTTCCAACTTCAGGGAAATAATTAAGAAACTTTAATGGAGTGGAGATGTTAAAAATCTGTTTAAAATATAATGTGTCAGTATTGTCTTAATGTATAGCAAAGAGAATCCTTTTAGTTGCCAAATACTCTTCAAAGATCACAGATGGAAGATTGTAGAAATCAGTTGCTCTGCTAGAAATGTTTTAATAGGTCATGGTTAGATCTTTTATCACCACATTGGTTCAAAACAAATATTAAAATCAACACATCTACCAACAGGATCTGGGGAAATTCTGTTTGGAGGAAAATTCAAAAGTCATTTGCAATATATTCTTAAACCTCATCAGACAGGATGGAAAAAATAGAGATGTTTTTTACATAAACAGAAGTTTTTCAAAATATTCTATTACTCACAAATAAAAATTTGATCTTTAATAAAGTGTTGGAATTTTGCAGATTTTTATAGTATAAGAGCTACAGGAGAAACAATGCAGATTTATTTGTACAACTTCTTTGCCCATATGTACCAAGGCTGCCACTAATTCTTGATAAATTGTCAATTATCAAGAATATACAAAACAGAATCAAAGACAAGTCTTTTCTTGGCTGCTTATCTCTATTTTTCCCGTTTTCATATTATATTGTTTTGTAATATACATGTTTTTAAGTGATAGAACTTGATAGCAAAAATAAGCTCAAACATTTAAGCAGACTAAAATATTTTAAGTTTAGTCAAGTATTCGACAAAATACTTTTAAACTATCTTTAACAAAAAGGCTTTTTAACCTGGAATTCATAATATTTCCATAATATCTCCGGTAAATAATACAAGTGTTTCTTTAATAAAACAGTGACTGCTGTTAGATGATATGAGAAACAAACAAACAACTGAAACTGACAGATAGGAAAACACATTTTAATAAATGTTTCTGTTATGTTTTAATGCTATACTCATTATATTAGATTAGTGTCTCTGTTTTTTTAAGAGTTTGATCAAACTGGCTGGCAAATTCTGTTTCAATCAAACAAGTGCATAAAAACCTGAATTCTTTTATTCAAAGAGGCAATGCAATATAAACTACCAGATAAAACAGATATAAATAAACAAACACACACAAAGAGATTTAAAGTGTTGAGAAACAGCGCCATCTACTGAAAACACAGACCCACATTAAAAACCTTTGCAAATAAATCACAGAACATCTCTTAAAAAATAAACATACGTCTCCTCTACTGACCTCCACAGACTAACGATTTTAAACATGATACAAGCACACACATTCACAGCTTAATGTCATGTCAGTGGTCCCTTCTGTTGTTCATGGCATCTTGGATCTGTCTGTTGAGTTCAGAAATAATTCTGTCATCGTGTGTGTAGACTCCGGTCCTCAGCAGAGCGTCTCTCTCCTCCAGCAGACGGGTCAGATGTTCATCTGCGAGGTCATTTAGACGGATGGGTGAGGGTTCTGTGCGGCCGCAGGATTCCTCCGCCTGCTTCAGTCTGATGGACATTAAAAGGAGAGGTCAGACAGATTAAATGTCCTTTACCGCTGTACTTTAATAATAATCATGTGAAATGTGAATGAAATGAGAGATGTGAAGTTTTTACCTGTTCAGCTGGTTGTGGATGTCCTGGAGTTCTTGTTTCTCATGTTTGACAGCTTCCTTCTCTTCAGCGGCCAGAAAGCGTAAGCGCATGTGCTCCAGTTCTTGCTGTTGTTTCTTCAAGCGTGTCATCGCGTTCTCTTGCTCACGCTGGACAACAAACACACAAACACACCATCAGACTCAAAGAGATCACACTTTTGTAAATCCTGAGGAGTGCAGTAACAAACAAACACATCTCAATTGGTCCACAGCTTCTGTTGAACCAATAAGAGCTACAAATCAACTTCATGTCATTAATAATGTCTTATAAAATAGTATAAGTTTCTTTTTGTATTATTAAAAAGATTCCTGCAGTCAAAAACTGAAGAAAAACAGAGTCAGATGAAAGCATTGACTTCTGGCTCAAGAATAACACTGACACAATTATCCTGAAGATTATTCTCAGCTACCTGCAGTTATCACACAGAGCGTTGTGTGTGTGTGTGTGTGTGTGTGTGTGTGTATGTGTGCTGTAACAAAGGCTAAAGATGAATGTTAGCCTGTGTAAATAAATACATGAGGGCCTTCGGCGGTTTAATGACCAGCAGATGACCCCTGCAGTCCAGATCTAGACGCCAGACGCTACTCAAGAGAAGTTTTCTGGACAGAGTCACAATGACAGAGAACAAAACACACCTGGAGCGTCTCTCTAACAC
>CM065656.1:12128762-12267785 GCA_033220385.1 Triplophysa yarkandensis | reverse complement strand
AGACAGATGAGAGAGAGAGAGAGACAGATGAGAGAGAGAGAGAGACAGATGAGAGAGAGAGAGAGAGAGAGAGAGACAGATGAGAGAGAGAGAGAGAGAGACAGATGAGACAGATGAGAGAGAGAGAGAGAGAGAGAGAGAGAGAGAGAGAGAGAGAGAGAGAGAGAGACAGATGAGAGAGAGACAGATGAGAGAGAGACAGATGAGAGAGAGACAGATGAGAGAGAGACAGATGAGAGAGAGAGAGAGAGAGAGACAGATGAGACAGATGAGACAGATGAGAGAGGAGAGAGAGGAGAGAGAGGCAGACAGACAGACAGACAGACAGACAGACAGACAGATGAGAGAAAGAGACAGATGAGAGAGAGAGAGGGGAGAGAGAAAGAGGGAGAGAGGGAGAGAGGGAGAGAGGGACACTCATGTCTGTCCAGTGATGAGCTCCTGGTGTGGGTTGTTTTTGGATGTTCCCATCTCTCTTCTGTTACTTCACATTGAGACCCATTCATGAAGAGCCAACACATTTGCATCATCTGGACAAATATTTATGAATATGATATTAAAGATGAATGTTATTTCTTAAATAACAGGTGATGGGACGTGTCCCGCTGAAGGACATGAGGTTCTCATCATATTACATCTGGGTCACAGTACTGTATTAATATGATATTTTTATGTTTATGCCATTCATGGTGCGGTGATATTCATCGGGCGTCTTTATATTGTATTTCCTATTTAGTGGTGGAAACAGAAAGATTCTGGAAGTGTTTGTTGATGTGAAAAACAAGCAAGATATTGGGTGCTTAAATGTTAATGTACATCATGCGTCTCCGTACGGTGTATTTGTGACACACTGTAATGTGAATTTCATCAGCGTCGACATGTTAAACAGCGTGTGTTAAGCTGAAATCCATCTGTCATTGTGCTTTTATTATGAATCAGTCTGTAACATTCACACAGCCGTGAGTCTTTTTGGGTTCTCCCATGATATCTGAACATACTGAAGAATGCATTTGAAGATCCGTCTCTTGGTTTTTGGACTTGGTCACACCTGGTTCAGGTTGTCCATGTGGACACCTGCGGTCTGTGAAAGTGTTTAATGCGAGCCAGGATGTGCTTCAACTCCTTTATAGATTCAGTTTGTTTAGTCTGTGCTGGCAGGGATTTTGTTATGGGGTCGCGTGCCCCCCTTGGGGCATCATGTCCGTGGCGATCCCTAGGCCCCCCTCACCCACTGTTGAACTTGGACTCCGCTAGTTTTCCTTGTAAAAGGGTGAAAGTAAAATGATGGAAACATTCAAGATGTAAGTGGCACATTAAAGTGTCCAGAACATCACATGAGGAAAATCTGAGGTTCAAGTTCAAATCTTCTTAGATGTTGTTTTACAAACCCCGACCCCCACGCCTGAATGATTCGGGACCGCTTGTGTTGACCGGCGGACGAATAACTTTAGGAGAGGGGGTTTGTGTGTCTGACAGTTGATTTATGAGGCTCTTTGTCTGTGTTGGTCTGTAGCGGAGCATCTGGCCGTGTCAGATGATGTTTTTGCTGGGGACTGTGGCTTGTGCCTGTCGCTTTGGTTGCTCTCAAATTACATCATTTTATACAGTTCCTCTATCGCCATTAATCCTCAAAGGTGTTTCGGTGATATTCCCTCGTGTGTAGAGGGGCGTTGTGTGTTGGATGTCGGGGGAATTGTTCATTAGGATGATTTTGGGGTGTGTTTTTGCAATGAATAATAACAATTGGGCTCCTTCTGTATTGTATTCTTCCACTAAAATGTCTTAATTTCATTATCACACATTTCTGATTTCAAAACGACATTTAAAATCTTACATTAAGTATTTTTATTTTTTTTTGTCAATAGTGCTTGCATGATAATTTTTTTTGCACTTTAACTGTTTTAACTTTTAGTTTTACAATCTTGTGCACTGGTTTCTTTTTTTTTTGCAAATAATGACCACATTTGTAAAAATGTACAGTTATAAATTAAAACCCGAAGCTTTTATTCTTCATTTCAGTTATGTTCTAAGCGATATGATGTCCTCATATAACGCTGTCTTTCTGTAACCTCATAAAAGAGATCACAGAGCTATAGGGTGCCTACAGGTTTCGGTGACCTTGGTCTCAGGTCATGCAGCCATTGCCTTGGTAATAATTCACACCAGCCAGATGGTATTTCGGCGAGCGCTGGTGGAAAGGACGGGCCAAAGGCCCGGCTCTTTTCTTTTCGGACACATTTGGACCAATAGGGAGCGGGCTATCTGCAAATAGCATGTCATCTTTTGTCCTGAAATGTGTAGACCTCTGATGACCAACATAGAAGCTACAAAAATATGCCATTGGTACGGACGGCAGTCATTTATCTGGATAACAAAATCATAAGCACTAATATTAAAGGCCTAAATTAACTTTTGATTTATGTGATTACTATATTTTGAATGTAAAACAAGGCCGGGTTAAATTTCCTGATGGTTACTTTTGCTGTTAAAACTGATGGAATCAAGCATGATTTTGTCCTGATGCTTATGATTTATATAAAGTCACAGTTTTACTATAATACTATGGTACTGTAGTTTATAAGAAATTCAGATAGCACCGTTCTAGCTTTATTTCTAGCAAAGCCATTGATACTTTTTGTAAGATTATATTTATCAATACACATGTTGAGAGTTACTTTTGCCTATATTTGCTTAAAATTTGCTTAAAAATTTGCTTAAATTAAAACCATATTTAACACATTTTTATCTATTTTATATATTTAGCACTTGTTTTTACATGGTGTTTGGAAAACAACTTGCATTGCCCTGACAGCTTTTATTATTGTGTTTTATTATAATTTTCTAGTTTAAGATTACTGTGAACCAAGGTAAGATAATCCGTTTTCCAACAAAAACTAAAAGTAAAAATCAAAAATGAAAATGTTGCCGTTTTCTCACACTCTTGTCATTTCAAACATGCATGACTTTTTCTGCAGCGTGCATGAAGATATCACGTAGAATGTTTGACCCATTAATCGGCATTGCTTTTCCATTTAGGCAATCTATAACTGCTGTTCAGTTACAAACATTCTTAAAAATATCAAAAACAAGAGCGTGACCAAGCGATGACATGGTTTTCATTTTTGAAGGAACAATCACTTTAAAGATTGCAGACTTAACTAACCAACTCAGTAGAATTCTGCCAATATAGTATTTGACCTGAAAGCTAGAGATATTCATGACTTGTTGTTGTGTGTGAAACTGCTGAAATGATACGCTTCACCTTTAGTGTGGTCTGAGTGTGTAAGATCATGAGCTCAAGTCAGCATCACTCCTCCGCTTTAGCCTTCTGTGTTTGCGCTGAGCTTTTTTCCAAACCAGCTCCAATCGGCTATGAAAAAGACTGATTTCAACTTTGTGTGCGAGTGTGTGTGTGTGTGCGTGTTAGCTGTGTTTATTGCTGTTATTGTTGCTGTCAAACGCAGTGAGTCTGGAAATGGTTTAGAGATGTTCTGCAAGGCGCTCGGGATTTGAAGGGATAAAAGGACCAGCAGTTCTGTCGAGTGCAAGCCGTAGATATCCTCAACGGCATTTACTAACCAGTATGATCGTGAATAAATGTGCTGCTTTAACAAATACTCCAGTATTACTCCCACAAAAAGACGACTAGGGAGGATTCTACAATAAATTATGAAGAAGCCAAACGATTCTTGTTGCCAAATTACACAATCACTTGATGTAGATGATCGGTGAGATGCCAACCGTCACATTCAGGAGAGAGATTTCAATTACTCATTCGATATTTAGATCATATGCACATGATCCGTATTGCTCAGATGTTACTCATAGGATTTGATGAGTTCACAGTTGTCTCATTTAGCGATCAAAAGTCTATTTATTGTTTTTAGGTTGTGGAGGCGAAATCTCTGAAATAAGCATCATCTTATATTCTGAAACAGCATCTCTATCTCCCTCTCCATCAATATAACAATGGAAATTCCATCTCTCTCCATGAATCTTCGACGGAGGACAAAGAGGAGAGAAAAGCATCTAGAAAAGGCTTTCACGGCATCTGCAAATTGAGTTGTGAAGATGGTTTGGTCGCGTCCCCCCCCCAGCCGGCAACATTAGAGCCGAAGTGAAAGTGACTCAAGATTTAAGCAGTTTAACCTTCCTCTGTAGAATTAGCTCAAGACATCAAAGCGCACACTTCAGCGTGAGGAGAGGAAAGATAAAGCGCTGCCTCGCGCCACGTCGGCTGCTATTCATGTCATAAAACAGCCGTTAATCGCCGTGACCCTCCTTGGGCTTGATTTTCATACCTGTCCACGCTTATTTTCCCCATTTCACCTCCACTGTTCCTGAATTAACCCTGCACGCTCATGCTTTCATATCGAGGACAGAGTTTTGCTTTGCTGGTCTGCTTTACATCATCACCAGAGCCTCAACACAAACCAGAGATTCTAAACTTCTAGCATGGAGATTCGTTTCAGTGATTCATGAACTTGTTCACGCACTCAGAGGAGGATGTGATTGCTCAGATGTTGCTCTCTTATAGCTCAGCTTTCCATTAAAGTCTGAGATGTTTCCCCTGATGGTTGAGAAATATAGAGAAACAAATGAGACGATTGTTGACCTGAAGATCATGGAGGTGTAAAGTAATGTGAGAATTGGATGAGAGTTCATCTCGAGATCTTTATATTATTGTCTTTTAATTGCTGACTTGACATATCCGAGCTCATTTTTGAGACATTGTTGAGATATCTTCTGAAATATGTATCTAATAGAAAAAACATAGATGAGACTTCATTTCATCTCTCCATTTAATTTTTGTTTAATTTTGTTAACACTTTTCTCCATGAGTTCGTCTTGTGTGACATGCTTTTTATTGTTTAATTATTTTTTTTACAAAAGTGATGTTTACAGCATGATAAACTTGTTTTTATAATTTTTTATCCATAATATTATTATTATTATCAACAATCTTATTATTATATTATTATAACAATCATTAATTATTAATTTTACTTTTATTATTACCCATTATTATTACCCATCTTTAACCATGCTATGTAATTATAATTGTAATAAATAATATATTACTAGTTTGATTAAGTTAGAGTTGTATATAGGTTAACAACACATTGATCATATTGTGTATTATAAGCAATATCAGATATGAACTGGATATAATTTTTCTGTGCATATCGATGTCTCACAAGATTGTGAAATGTTTTGTGTGTGTAGGAGAGAGAGGGAGCATGCACTAAAAACATGTAGGTCCCTCCCACCCTAACTGGTTTCTCCTCTAAATCCTTAACTGCATCCCAAAAGCACCGATCTTCAATTTTTCCCCCATCGATCGGCGCTGGAGTCAGATGGTTCTTCGTGACAATGAATCTGTGCATTTTCATATTAATACCTGGCGCTCCTGGGGACCCCGATGGTCGCGGCACTTCAGTAAATAATGAGGTTTTAACAAAACTTCAGGGAGACATTATTCCACCGCACTGGCGAGGTAAAGGCTTGATTCTGTGTCCGCCTAAGTCCGATAGAGGCCACATAAACCACCACTACCACCATGAGAGAGAGAGAGAGAGAGAGAGAGAGAGAGAGAGAGAGAGAGAGAGAGAGAGAGAGAGAGAGAGAGAGAGAGAGAGAGAGGGAGAGAGGGAGAGAGGGAGAGAGGGAGAGAGGGAGAGAGGGAGGGAGGGAGGGAGGGAGGGAGGGAGGGGAGGGAGGGAGAGGGAGGGAGGGAGGAGAGAGAGAGAGAGAGAGAGAGAGAGAGAGAGAGAGAGCGCGCTAATGGCTCATCTGTTGGTGTGTGTCTTCTCCCGCTGGCAGCCGGAGCTCGGGTGAGGGAGGCCATATTGAGCTGTGTACCTGTACGCCGGGCCGCTTTTATTTGTTTTGACTGTCTGATGGCAGATGTATTGAGCACCAGGCTTTCTTGTTCATTTTACAGAGACCTTATTGAATCCAACCATTCTTCTCCCTCTCTCTCTCCCTCTCTGTCTCTCTCTCTTGCCTGCTTTTATATCAGGCGGTTCTTGAGTCACTATAATTCAGCTCTCTATTGTCAATTCTGGCCTTCAGGGGATAAAGGAGACCCTGTGATTTTGTGTGTTTGTGTGTGAGTGTGTGTGTTTATTGTCCTTATCCATCAGTGAAGTAGCACTAACACACAATACTTGAATAAATTCAGATCACTATCAAACAAATGTCATATTTTCAGTTTGGACTTAATAGAGACAGGATGAGAAAAACATAATGTCATGATTCATATGTTCTTCATAATTTAGTATCTTCCATGCCAGCCATGTAGTGTAAATTTATGAGTGTGGATTCTTCAACCCCAATAAAAAAATGGTTTTGTTTGCGTTCAACTAATTTGTTAGATGATTTGAAAATATGTAGTATGTTAAGTCTTAACTACATCTGTGGTTCATACTGTAATGTTTAAAATCACAAGTTTGATGATATATTGAAAATGATTTTGAAAATTGTTTTTTATCATCATCGCATTTAATGTAAATGTTTCTCTTCTTGAGAATTCCAGGTGTGGTGTTTCTGTAGTCTGAGGTCTTCTTCAAAATATCTTCTTTTCTTATCTTTGTTTAGCAACAGAAAGTCATGGTTTTGGAAAGAGGGTGAGGAAATGATGGCAGCATTGTAATTTTTGGGCAAACTATCACTGTATGACACACAAAATGATCCAAATATTGCAAATGTGCATATCTGAATTGTTTGCAATAACACTGTCAAATGTGTTTTTATGTAGTGCAACTGTAAACACGGCTGTTTGCTTCCATACGTGGTAATGATGCTTTATTCCCTGAAAAAATGTAATTGCAGTGTTAAATATTTTAATAATTGATTTTACAAACTTATCGCATCGTATAGAGTTTTATTTAACGCATAACATTATTCTTCAGTATTGTGTGTGTATTAAGAATCATTGATCTTCCTTGAGTTTTCCTCTTGCAGCATCATTTTTCTCCGCTGCGTTCAAAAAATAAAAAGTAGAATAAAACAGAAATAAAACAGGTTGTTAATATGGATTACAAATGTGATGGTTGATGTAAGTGACAGTATTATGAGTTGAGAGAACGCACATTTTTCCCATGTAATTTAGATTTGGGAAGAGTTCTTCAGCTTGTTGACGGATGATGGCATCATTTCTCATCTCGGGATGATTTTGATCGGTATTCTTGTGAACAGATGATGTTGGATGACAGTGTGATCATCTCCGCTGGTATATTGAGAAGCTTCAGGCTGTCGTTCTTCATGCATTTGTGACAGTGTTTCCTGAACGTTAAATGCAAATGTGACATCGGTGTTCCGGGTCCCTGTCCCGTCTCTCGCCCTCGTGGGGCCTACAAGAAAATATGTTTTTGACTCGTTTAGAAAAATTAATGCTGGGGAAGAAAAAAGTTGAATGGAATTGCTCCCTGTTAAACTCTTTTTGTTAGTGTCTTACTGCGTTCGGCACTAACCCCCACTCTCTCTCACTCTCGCTTGCTCTCTCACTCCAGATGAATTTTATGTTTTTTCTTCTCGCTCGCGCTCTCTCTGTGGTTTTCCCCAGACAGGTTCCACAGTGTTTTAGAGGGGATGGATTTAATTGCTCTGTGGGGATTGGTTGGCGGTACCGGGCCCGGCTGTTTAATTAGTGTACCCTGCCGGGATTGGTTTAATGCTTCGTGATCTTGAAATTGTCTGATTGTTCAGGCCTCTGGGGACCCTCTCTCTTTCTTTTCTTCCTCTCTCTCTCTCTCTCTCTCTCTCTCTCTCTCTCTGACTCTCTCTCTCTGACTCTCTCTCTCTCTCTCTCTCTCTCTCTCTGACTCTCTCTCTCTGACTCTCTCTCTCTGACTCTCTCTCTCTATTCTTTATCTCGTGCCCCTACCGTGAGCAGCAGGTTTTGCTAAACGCTGCTGCAGGCCTCGCTGGATACGCCGGGAGCCGATGGTTTTCCCCGGGGCCTTGCCGGCAGGGAGTGGATGTAAGGATGAGTGTCTTCGCGGCAGGGTCCTGCTCTCCGGTCACTCGTCTCGTGTGTGACCGCTCGCGCTGAAGCTCGTAAAGAAACGATGTTCTGGATGAAGGTGCGTTTGTACTGAGATGTCAAGGGTTTCTGTACTTAGAACTGTTTTTAAAGGTACTTAAGTTAGAGTTCTTTTTAGGCAATCGCAGCTGTTGTAGATGTCACGTGACTTGCCATGTGATGTCAGCATGGCTGTGCTTTTGGGATTGGCATGTTGGTGTGGCGCCTAGTTTTATAGTAACATGTGATTTGTAAGTGGTTTCTTTTGTTTTTTGTATAGTGAGATACTCGGATCTGAACACAATACTCATGTAGCACGGATGAAATGTCCAGGATAGTTTTCGAGTTGTGTACAATACATTGAGGGCCTATAACATAAAACGTTGAGTATGCTCGTATCCCACAATGCAATGCTTGGCCTTTCATTCGAACCTGAAGTGATGTTGACGCTATTTGATCTGATTACCAAATGTTACAAAAATACATCATTTACTCTCCCTCCTATCCTGTCAGACCTACATGGCTTTCTTTTAAGGGACACAAAAGAAAGGATTTCGAAGAATCTTGGATACTGGCACCCATTCACTTACATTGGTTTTCTGTCCATTCAAGAGAAGTCAATGGGAGCCACTACTGTTTAGTTACTCACCTTCTTCAAAATATCTTCTCTTGTGTACTGCAGAACTAAGAAAGTCACAAAAGTTTAAAATAACAGCAGGGAGAATAAATGATGATATGTTTTATGCATCACTTCGACACATGGTTGAGTCAAATATATCAATACTTTAAATAATTTCTATAAATCAGTATTGTGTTGTCAGTGTAAACCAAGTATTTTTTAACGCACAGTGAAGCATTCACCATTATCTATCAAGTTGAACTTTGTCTGATGTGATACCTGCACGGTTTGGGTTATTGTGCAGAGATTACTGATGTTAGTGCAACATGGGCCTGTGCCCGCACCAAATGCTTTTGTGAAATAAGAAAATCAATAGGGAGAAAATCAATTTGGTGAAAATACAATTTGCCTTCCAAAAGCATGACTGAATGAATGTGTTGCCAAAGCTAAAGCCCGCTGCTAACTCAATCATCCCACAGCGAACTGAACACATTTTACTGCCTTGTTTTGATTTTCTTCCTTTAAAAGGGGAACATTCTTTTGCTGGTGGCTCTGGCATGGCACGATTTGTGTATCGACAGCTTATTTTCCATAGAATATAAGCTGTTGTTGTGTCTTTTGTGTGTAAGAGAATCAGACGCCATAAATCAATGTCACTTCAGTTGAATCATTCACAGATCCTGAACATAATCTTGCTGTATGCGTACTGACAGCGATGAGATGGAAATCGTCACTGTATCTCGTTGAGGCATGTGTATTGCAGAGATGTTGGGATTGACCTCCCAGATGGTTTTCGAGTAATGCAAAAAGGTCATCTGCAGTCGAGACGTCTGAGTTTAGCTCAGTCAACGCGCAGACTAGTGACATCACTATAAGTGACATCACTATAAATATAAATGAGTGTGTTGGACTTGTCATGTTAAAAGAGATTTTATGTATACATGCAATAGATGAGGATTCTTGCTGAGCATCTTCCAGTGAGATTGAAGGATGTGAATGGGTGTAATATGCATTGAAGTCAGTCGAGGTCGTCTGGCTCGTTCTCAGTCGAAGAGGTCTTAACCTTGACGTGTATATGTGTGAACAAAGCTCACAATCCGTGTATATAGCACACACAGTTTCTCAATGTTGAGTGTACAAATGTGAAACGCACAAAAAAAGGTGTAGATTGTATTTGCATCAGATGGAAATACCATGAAGCCATCCAATAAATCCTAATTGATTTTTTTTTTATTTTAATTTTGGCTTACAACAATTAAAAAAAGAAAAGAATCAGGTTTAAACAATTTTACATATTAACAATATGTTAACAATCAAGCATTTTTTTAATTATTTATTTTAATTACATATCTTATTTTTTAAAACCTAGGTAATATTACGTTGGAATTTTTTTTTAATGTTTTAGTAGTTAATCTATTTTTTAACTCATTTTCAGAGTCAATGTGTAATCTTGTATAATAATAATTTCAACATAATTGTAATGATAATTTTTGTCATAACTGATCGGCAATGTACAGACACAGTTCCCAGTGTTATGCATGAGCAAAGTGTAAACACCTAAATATTTACAGACTATTTGCATTAAATAGATATTTCATCTACAAATGTAAATTCCTTCATGTAACACAAAATAAGATATTTCGGGAAATATCACTTGTGTGTCCATACAGTCAGATTATCTAGTTAACAGTCTATAAAAGATGTATTACATTTGAAATATTAAGTATTTATGTACATCTGCTCCTTCCACATTTGGAGTTTGGAATACCAATCAACACATAATTTTAATGGACTTCTTTCAGAAACGTAATCACACCATCCTTTTTGACTTCTTACAGTCTTTCGCGTTTAATTTAACTGCTTTAAATATCTGACACAAACATCCTGAGATGTGATTGTGAATGAATGTAGAGCGGGTTCGGTGTGTCTGTTGGGATTCGACGGGGGTAAAGCGTGTTAGGTGTGATATTATTTGTTAATTGGCAGCCCACCGCTGAGATGATGAAGACAAACCTTATGCAAGGCTTTCAAAGTGTTACAACCAACCGCAATTGCTCGCTTGAGGTTTGTCCACAGGCACCAGATTGGGATCACCAAGGAGATGTGTCTCCTGATGGCAAGAACGCTGCCAGCACCCCTCCCACCCTCACTTGTGCATTTCCTGGAAGAATGATTACTAAACAGGTTGGGTTGGCGCTGATGGTGCAGTAATTGTGTGTGTAATGATCGAGTATTGTGTCCTGTATTGAGTCAAGTGGAGTATGAGGGTCTCGTGGCATGATGTTGGCCGAGAAGATTTTTGACTCGTGGGGTTTTGGTGGATCAGGGCCAGCTCTACATTTATAAATTCCGACCTGTGGAAACATACTGTCTGCTCTTGACCTTCATGTTTTAAGACGTGATGTTTGCATTCAATGCGAACTGTCCATCACATGGACACACCTACACAGAGATATAACAAAAAGGCAAACTTATGGTGTTTGATGCCCAAGGTATTGCCCCTTTTTGTCTAGATGAAGTCTCTGTTGAATATAAGTATTCTGTCTTGTGAAAATAAATCATGGTTAACAAATATTAAATATCTATTCAACTATGGTTGCCATAGCAACACTAAGTTTTTTGTTTTTTAACTGTGGCCCTATAGATGGTTTTTCAAAAGGTAATCAATGCTGGTTGAACAGCACTGTTTCAGTTTAAACCGGAAGATTTCCATCAGAATAAATATGTCGAATAAACATCTTTTATTAAAAAACAACTAGTCAACATACAGTGCCGGCACACTCAGGATAACCCGAAAACCATTCCTATATAAATTGGTCAAACCCATATCCCTATAAAAAAATGAAACCTGCAACCTGCTTCTGGACAAAGATTGTTTCCGCTCATCCAGCTGACATATAAAATGATCTTTATAGTAAGTGCCTTATCTATTTATATTTGTTTAGAGAAGTAATTGTGCATTATGCATAAGCCTGTAAATCAAATGGGTTTTAAGATAATGGGAAACATAAATTCAGTCAAGTGTGCCCAGATATTGGGCCGGTGGTGTATGTATGCTTTTATAGATCGGATTTGGGTCGTGTACAACTCCTGAGAATGCATTGGACAGCCAACCCTGTGTTAAAGAGTTTCACATCACCTATGTTGAATGTTTTTGAATTTGGCATTTTGTGAATGATTCTCTACAAATCTAATAACGGTTTTAAAGATCTTTCCTGTATTCACTTGATGGCTGTTAAATGTGCCAAATGTGTAAAAATGGACGTATTTTAGAATGAAGTTAATGGCATATTACGCTTTGGTAATTATTTATTTCTAGAGAGAAATCATTTTTAGTTCTGTATTTCAATCCATGTAATCAGATCTGTTAAATGAGGGGAATATTATTTCGCTGGCATCATTTGATGAAAGGTAAATATTCATCACTGAATTTTATTATTTTCTACCATCCCTTTTATTCCATCCCTGAAGCGATGATCCTGTCTAGCTGTTAAATTGGACCACTTAGGTTCTGATACGTAATACATGCGTTCTATCACACAACAGCGAATGTCATAACTCGTTCTTAACTTCCGTGGGAAGCGTTGATATTCCCAGCCCTCCTGTCTCACTGCAGCTGGCTCTTGGACAAAGCGTGGATGGCCGTCTAGACGCGTGGCATCATTAACCCTCGGTGACCCTCGCTGATGAATTCCTCCTCACACCCCTACAGCCGACCAGCTCGGTCCTGTCGGCCGAAAGTGCCCTCCTATCTCCCAGCTTCCACCCCCACGCCGGCCGTTGACCGTTGTTCAGAGACCCCGGGCTCTTGGGGTTCCAAACGCTCCATTAAGAGCACTGACCCCTGCCTCCTGCATGCATAAATTAGGTTGAGATGGCCGTTTTTACAGACTCCTGAATAATTCAGCGCGTCTGGGCCTCGGTCTGGCCGGAGTCGTGTGTTTGCGTGGCGGATCAGGGGTTAATAACAGGTCTGCAACCCCGGTGTCAGCAGCTGCGGCCTCCTCGTATGAAAGAATCCTGTTGTTTTGATTAGATTTTTCCAAAGGGATCAATTTTTAATCAGGAGAGCATCTGTCTATGGTCAATAACAGCATCGCTGGGAAGACTGTTGCCCAACAGCCGTCTTTATTTACAGGACTGTTTGTCTTTTTACTGTATGCAGATGCTGGCATTGAAAACGGCCAACTCAGAGTATCACAAACTTACTTATAGCGTTGGGTGAAAGCTTTGGATTGTATCTGTTTGGTTCTGCTTTGGTTCTCTGTTTGCTTCACCCCAGGCCGTCTTTATAACGCCATCAAATTTTCAGTGGTCCTCAGGGAAGCTGAAATGCACTAAATAATGAGAGGGTTTTTAACATCCCTCCTGTAATACTCCAGAAACTCTTCCTGAAAATTCCAGCATGTTTCTGTTTGGAATCCTACATAGACAACATGTTAGAAGGTTCCTGACAGTGAGGTTTTCTGGAAGTTATATTTATGTATGTGGGAGGACAGAATGGACCTCTAGACACGGCCAAATATAAATTTCTTAATCAGTAGTTGTGTCTTCTTCATTAAAATTTTTTAAAGCCATAGTGCATCCAAAATTAAAATGATGTCATCAGTTATTCATCCTCATGTATCTTATTTCTTTTGAATGCAGAAGATATTTTGAGAAATGTCTCTTGCATTGGAAGTCAATGAGGTCTGATGTGTAACTATGCACATTTTTCAAATATCTTTTTGTGTCTTGTGGGTGGGAAAGTCATACTGTGAAGGTTTGGAATGACATGAGGATGGATAAGAGTTTTCTGTATTTCAGTTGAGTTATCCATTTAAGGTGAATTCATAGGAGAAAACGGTTATTTTTAGAGATAGATGTTGAATTAATTTTTCTTAACCAACTGATTGTCCTCCTTGTTTTTGGATACAATTATAAAGAAACTAAGGCAGGCTAAATAAAGTTAAACTTATTTTACCATGTCCATCCCATCCAAGCCCTCTCTCCCTCCTCCTCATTTTGGACCACACATAAAAACGCGTACACACAGTAGCCATGTTGAAACAAAGAGACAATAGCTGGCCAAGATACTTTTATGCCATCACACGGGAACATGTTTGTGTTTGTGTGTGTGTGGCGTGTAACCAGTCGCCCCCCCCCGATCTTATTCTCTTATTATAGGGCTCTGGAGGCCGGACGAGCGTTTGAATCCACACTGATTGCTCGCCTATAGCAAATAAGCGCTCCTCACTTCTACACAACTTCCCCCTCTTGTGAAAGTGTCCTACTTTTAACATTGCACCGCAATAAATCAGGCTACTATCCTCTCCGCGCGTGCCGCAATAATAAATACGTCCCCTCCACGCAGATTTGGAAATGGGGAGCAAGTAGAAAATGTGCGGAGCTAATTGGGAATGTGGTTTATCTCATTGACAGTCAACACGTTCCAGCGGTGTGATGTACAGACGCTGTCAGGCTTCAGGGAGTTTGTTTAGAACACATTAGAATGTTAAGAAGCACGCCTTTTTTACATACATACGGGTTAGTTTGAAAACATGTCCTGTTATCCATTTTGGCCTTCGGGTCATACTGACACTGCACATGTAAGTGACAACAACGCATTCTAATAATTCTTTATAAGCTTTCTTGTGAACTGTATTAAAGGGTTTGGCAAAATTTAAGTCACGTGACACTTCTGGCCAAAGCAAGATGATAATTTTTAAAAAAAATAACTGGACGACCAAAATGACTTTCTAAAGCATATTTGTTTTACTCATGCTTACGGATGTCAGACGTTTTGGTGTGGATGAGCAAGTTTTAGGAAAACACTTAAAGGGATAGTTTACCCAAAAAGAACAATTCCGTCTTTTGCTCACCGTTGACACATTTCGTTGTTCTGTTGAACACAGAGAAATATATTTGGAAGAATGTGTATAATCTTAACAGTTCTTTTACCCCCTTAAACATTTTAAACATTCTTTTTTTATTACTTTTTTGTCGATCACAGTATGCGATATTTTGAAGAATGACGCAGAACTTAAAAGTTGATCTTTTTTATCTACTATAGAAGTCAAAGGAGTCCAAAAACGTTTTGCTTACAAGCATTCTTATAGATATTTTTCTTTGTTCAAGCAAACCGTGACATGTATACAAGTTTGGAACAATTTGAGTGAGTCATTCATTCCAGAATTTTAATTTTGGGTGAGCTATCCCTTTAAAAGAAAAACATTATTACATGCATGCAGAGCTCATAAAAGAGAGAAGTTTAAGTTTTATTTCAAAATAATAATAGGATATAATAATAGGAACAGGAACATCTGATCATTTTTCAGGTCCAGGCTAACGAGAAACAATTCTTTCCCATGAGAGACCAGAAATGATGATTTTGTCCTGTAATATCTCCCACAAACAATCTCTTGTCTGTGTTTGCTTTGGGTCTGTTTGATATTCACTGCGGTCATTCAGGGAGTCGTTTCAGACCCGGGACAAACCAAACGCCAGCATTTATTATCTCATTGTGATGAGTGCGCTGGCGGGCCCTCCGGTGAAGTTTCCCGTGTCTCCAGCAGTCACACACTACTGAAAGAACAGCCGCTTTCTGATTGACTCCTCGTTCCTTGATGTTGCATCACAAAGAGGAGATCTAGAAAAGCAAACAAAGAGTTTGAAACCACATTAAATGCGTAAGTCTACCATGCAACAGCGAGTGATTTTATGAGTCATAACAGCCAGCTCAAATTGTTGAAATATTTGTCTTCATTTGTTCAGATGATGATGATGGGTGGGATCATATCTCCACTGAAGGACGAGACCCGTCCCTGACAGTGAGCTCTGAGAGGCAGATGTGCCTTTAAAATAGAATGAGAAATATTCATTCCTGCCATATTGTCTTCATCATTTACTCACTTTCATGTAGCTTTGGTGTAATATTTATTTCTTTGGAGTTAAGCAAAATATTCACTCTGTGCTTCTCCATAAAGCACGCATAAGCTGGGCTGTCAAAGTCTCAGAAGGTAGGATAAATCTGCTACCTTCTATGTCATGTTTTCTAAAAGCCCTGGTAGCAACAGAGCAAAGTGTAAAATGTATGACTTTCTTGTCCAGAACCCAAAATAAGTTATTTTGAAGAAAGACGGTAACTGAACTACATGAACCGTATTGACTTCAATTGTGTGACCACACATTTCTCAAAATCTTGTTTTGTGTTCCACTGCCATATGCAGGTTTTCAATCACAAATAATCCATTATGTAATTTTTCTTTTTAAGTGAACTATCTCTTAAGCATCTAATGTAAGAAAGCAAACATCTTAAAGCTGGATGAAATTTGATAGCTGGTGCACACAGTTTTATTTTCATGATGTACTCTTAGGAAAAAGAGATGCTTCGTGATGTCTTAGAAGAACCTTAAACATCTGAAGAACCTTTGCTTCTTTCAAAAAAGCTTTGAGGTTTAAGAAAGGTTCTTCAGATGAAGAAAAGCTAAGAAGGCAATGATTCTTAAAAGAACGTTTGAGTGAACGATTCTTCTGTGACATCACAGTAAAGAATCTTTAAAGCACCTTTATTTTTAAGAATGCACTGCCCGGCTGAACACAGAAGAGTTTTATAGTAATCTGTGATCAGGCTCATGTCAAAACCCTGACAAGCTTTTTATTTATTGTCCAGATGGATGACTAATTTAACACAAGTCGTCGCAAAGCATGAGGATTTATGATGGGTAATGGGGCGCTCTTCTTCTGCTGGTAGCAGGTTTGTCTATCTTGGTCCAGTTGTCTAACTGATCCTGTACACATTAAAGGGTTCATTTCTCCAAAATTATTCATTTGGTGGTATTAGCTGTATTAGAACCTAAGCAGACTGGGATGCTTTTACATTAATGAAACACTGATCACTAGACACTTAAAGGGATAGTTCATAGGAAAAAAATGCTGTTATCATTTACTCATCTCTTAGGTTTTCCAAAACCCTCTACACTTCTTTGTTCTGATTAACACAGAGAACTATTTTATTAGACTGCATATAATCAAGGGGTTATTGGACCTCATTGAAAACCATAGTGAGAAAATAAAAGTTTTTTTGTTCTTGAACACAAAAGAAGATATTTTGAGGAATGTTGGACAGCAAGAACATCGGGGAACTACCATCGTTATTTTCAGCAGTCAATGAGGTCCAAAAACAACAAAATGTATACAGATTTGTTAAAAACTTGAGTGCAGATAATATACAGAAATTACAGAATTGTGATTTTTGGATGAACTATCACTTTATGAACAAATGATTTGTATTATCCTCAATGTTTAAAATCTTTGATGTCAAACAGGAGAATTGTGTCTAGTAAGGTTCAAATACATTAGTATCTAAGAAGTTCACTATAGTGAATTTTAAAGAACTATGATTTTTGTATGTCAGGCTGGTTGTAAACTCTGGTTGTAAAAAAGGTTCTTCAGAGCGATGCCATTGAACAACCATTTTGGTTCTTTAAGTGAAAGGTTCTTTAAAGAGAAATCTCTTCCTTACAATTTTATAACCTGAAGAACCTTTTGTGAAACAGAAAGGTTCTTCTATAGCATCATGAAGCACCTTTAGTGTAAAGGGGTTGGTGTGTGGGTGCTATCTTACTGTGAATCAAAAATTCCAAGTTATTCTGGTTTGTAGGAATGGCTTGTTTTCCTCCTTCAGTGTTAGTCAACGGAGTTTCATTCACGTCGACGTTTCCTCCACATGTTTAAAGATCTTCTCAGGTTTGTGCGTTAACAATAGTATCAGTGATGTTTATATTGAATGAAAGCCTATAGTGTTGTAAGCATGTCCCACATGGCAACGTCTTCAGATATAGCTTAATTGTCTTACCTCTGAATTATAGACTTTCTAATCTGTTCATGTTGTTTTTCTCATTAGGCCTAATGATAAGCTTATAAACACAGTGGTGAAATAACTTCTTTTCTCCACTGACCTCCATTGATTTCTGCCGAGCGGCTCTTTAATCTGGCTGCAACGAAAGAAGTTTCAATAGTAGTTTGAGGAAGGTCAGAGGATGTGGTTTAGGTTCAGAGGATGATCTGGGGTTAAGGGGCAGTTTAAACCGTGAGCGGAGGCCATGCTTCTGTAGATATATACATGTGTATATTTGTTTGCTCATTCTGTTGTGATAGCAATCAAAAGGTTTTTTCTTCAAGGGTAACTGCTGCGTACATTTGTCTAATCCCCGGCCTTTTGTTTTAGTAACTCTCCCGGTAAACATTTAACCCGGAAACATCGGGTGATCGCTTTGAGATTGTGGCTTTAAACAGAGGATAAAACATTGTTACAATAATAGCGTCTTTGTTCTGACATGTGTACTCCCGGAGCAGGCGTCGAGTGTGCGTCTTGTAAATGGAAAATGAAAATTTCATTGTTTGCGCGAGCGGGCGCATGCCGCTTAATCCAATAATGATGTGATGTAACAAACTGCGCTAATATCTCTCAGCATAGTTAATCAGAGCAGACTTAGCCCTGTCGCTTTTTATTAACCCCTGTTGAAATGGGAGAAGGGCTTCACTAATCTGCCATGCTTTGCTTTGGCAGTCTGAAGCTCACGCAGAAATAGTGTTGGCAGTCTGCGGGAGAGCAGCGGCTGTCTAATGACGTACCGGGACGGCCTGATATTTCAGCGTATTAAATCTGATATGGCCGTTTTAGGGTTGTATTGGACCGGTGTAAGTGAAGGTGATTCTTTGCTTTGACGGTTTCAAGAGCTCTCGGACCCTTTTGGCATAACGTGACCTCTCTCCATGCTCATATCGGACTTTATCACGGACGTGTCACTTCCATTTGGTACTGAGAATTAGTTGAGTAATTAAAAACCAATGACCTTTAAATCAAAGCTCGTGTCCGTGCGTTCACATGTGTCCAGATGCATCCGGGAGAATGTGAAGGTCGGGTCCGGGCCTTGCGATGCCTTTATGAATGTCACCTGGGTTTGTTTCGTCGTAGTTGTCCCAAAGCGTTTTCAAATATATGTGACTTTCTTTCTTGTGAAGAAAAATAAAAATGATATTTTGAAGAATGTCGGTTAACAGACATTTCTCAAAATATCTTCTTTTAAAAGTGTTTCTTCATATTTTGTGACCAATTTTATAAACCATGTAGTGAGCTTTATCTGTGTCATAATACAATGTCAATATTTTTATGGTAATCCAGCATCACATTAGCAGCTCTGATCTTAAGTTTTCAGAGAGGCGGTGAGGTTACACTGCGTCAATTTTCTCTGCTTTATAGTGTTTTTAAGATGTTGTACTGGAGGGGACGGGAATGTTTTGCCTGTTTGCCAGCAGATTGGAATTGTGTTGATTGAATTAGACTAAGTCAAGGGATAATTAAAGACTCGGCAAAACTGTCGGCTTTCCAGCTGAGAGAAAGAGGCTCTGTCACATCAGTGTGAGCTCCGCTAACACACACGGCTTATAACTGCTGACATCACGTGTGGAAGATCACAGCACACCACTTTAATTCGGTTCACTTCAGTAACTCAACTGTAAAATCACATTGTCTGTGATATCTGAATGCTGTTTGTCAATGTTTTTTATAATAGAGTTATTGGCAAAAATTAAGCATTTTTTGAAATGTTATATATATATATATATAATATGACCTGTGATTATATTACAGTATATACAGTATATACAATTGTAGAAAAAATATTATGCATTATAAAATATATTTACATTGATCACTATAATTGAAATTTAAATGAATATATTTTAAATGCTGTCACTCAAACAATTTCCTTAAAAAATCCGAAATTACTTATACATGGACACAGCCGTGGCTTTTGTCAAAGTCGACACAATACAATAAATAAGATGTCTTTGACCCTCATGATATTTTTAGCCGTTTCACACGGTATGCGTTTCGGACCAGACAGAGGTCAACCTTTAGGTCAAACTTTGACCTCACCCCGTCTGCCACGTCCGTCTGCCCTGCTTCTATTGATCCTCCTGTTGTGTCTTCGACATTTTCATCTTTTGTTTCTCTCGGCCGGCGTTTTCTCTCGTCTTAACTGAGATTCGACCGCATATTGGTGTGAAGTGTCGTGTCCGTTTCGACTGGAGCCCATTTTATTAAAGCGGTATTATCTATTCCACACTGAGGAAAGTCCCGAGCAATTTAGTTCCTTCCCAATACCCCAGGGTTTCCTCTATCAATAAGCCAAAAGGTGAAGCATAATGAACAGCTGCAAATCTGGCTGCAGAGCAAATACTTTCCTGTGTTTAATATAGAGCGCAAAAGGCCGCTCGATGAAATGTCAATCTTGTTTTCCGGGGCTGAAGTGTGATCCGGCTCACCGGGTGCAGGACGAGGGCGATTGTATTTACATTTGCTGAGGATAATGGGATATCAGGAGTGGCGATCAGCCATCTTGTGCCTGCGTTATGCTCTAGTTGCTGAGATAAGCAGGGTTGGCGAGATCTCCTCGCGACTCAGGGTGTGCGTTCGGGTCCAGCGATTAACCAGGCTGGAGCCTTTCCGGGGGCGTGGTGGTGCTGAGCCGTCCGGGTCACGGCACCGTTTTCCAGCGCATCTCTTCGTGCAGGCTCTCGGGGGTTGGGATTTTTCGGAGGCCGCGTTCGAGAGGGGGTGGGGTGTCAAAGGCTAATTTCCAGAGCCGCTCTCGGGTGCCATCTCTCATCGAGGAGCGCCGCACACGGCAAGCGGCTTGCGTGTTGTCATGGATACTGAAGCATGGTGCCCAGGAGAAGGCGAGCGGGGACGAATGGCCGCCCCGCGTATAGGATTCCTGTCAAGCGCCCTCTGATGGATGGCGTTGATGGACCATTCGTCATACTGTAATTGTTCCAGCAAACACGGAATACCCACTAGTATAAACAGCGGTCTGCCGCGCCGCTAATAAAGCGGGGAAATGGGGAAGGAAGCCGTGATACAGTGCTGAGCTCAGTTAAAGAGACAATCCCTTTTTTGTTTCGGCCTGTTGTTCTGATTAGACCGGAGAGGGAGGTTGAAGGAAAGAATGGGGTGGGGAAAAAAAGGAAAGAGAGAGAGAAAATAAAAAAGGCAATCATATAGCAAACGGCCATCATTCTTCAGTATTGACGTGGCCAGGCGGGAGAGGAGCGTTGATAGTCTGTGAAACAACAGCGGCAGATTTGAGAGTGATTTGTTGTCTTTTCTCTTCATTTTGCCGGTGAAGTGGTCACAGGGAGACAGACGTGCCGAAATCGCTGAGCTGAGCTTGAATCCAAGTGGCCTGTATGAGTCCCTGCACTGAGTACAAATGACACCGGTTACAAAGATGGTGTTTGTGTTAGCCGAGCTCTCGTTTTACAAATTGTCATTTATAAATCACCATCACACTTACTCTCTCGAAAATCTAAACAAATCAATATAACTAAATATATTCAAAAGGCTTTTATATATCATAGTATTTTGCCTCTTTGGTTTTAATTTTATTCTATTCTATTATGTTCTTTTATATATGTATTCTATTTAGTTCCATATTTCATGTTTATCTATTTAAAAAAAAATAAGAGTAGGATTGTAGGTTTAGGTTTTTCTATTAAAGTAAATTGACCAACTAACCGTTATAAAACTTATCAGTTATATATTTGGGATGGGAATGAGAGAGGTATTGGAGGCGAGACGTTCTCACCAAGCATCTGTAAGTAAAAATGACTCAACGTCTGTGGTCTGTTTTCTTAGGAGACTGTTTTTTAGGAAGACGTGAACGTGCGCTCCATCCTAACAGATACAAACCTCTCAATCATATTTCACGAGGTCATTCAGAATTGTACTTTTGCATGTTGACGGGGGTTCGTTGAGGTGTCTTGTTCAGCGAAGAGAAAATTAATGTGTGTGTAACTGTCAACCCAAAATCCTGTTTGTGTGCTTCTGTGCTCTTCTTACACTTCTGTCAGGTCAGTGTGTGTAGTTTTATTCTGTGTTATTCTTTGTATCTCTTTCACAGCACAAGTGTGTGTTAGAGAGAGAGAGGGCCGGTTGTGGTGAAAGTTGTGCGACCTTTAGCTTTTGTCCGACACTGTGTGACCCCAGAGCACTTTAGCGTGACCCTTCCTTTAACCCTGTCTGTGATGGATGGATTAAAGCATTATTATGAGCAATTACCATTTCAACAGAGCGAAACTCGCATTGTCAGATATTATGCATAATTGCACAAAATGTTGCCTGATTTATCCAGATTTCTCCACAGTTTACCTTGATTGGATTTTTCAAAAACCTGTAATGTGCATTTGTCCCAACTGAATGATGCACTACATTAGCAGTTTTTATTGTCTATTTTGACATAATAGTTAGTAATAAATAATCTGGTAAGTGAATAAACCTTTAGGGTTTTTCTCGTTGAGTTTGAAAACCTCATCCACAGTGAAATGGTCAATGCGATCATCACAGCAGGCGTCCACCACCACAGAGTAACTTTCTTTATATGTAGACATCAATAGTGTTTATTATAAAGCTCCTTTCTTTCTTTCTTTCTTTCTTTCTTTCTTTCTTTCTTTCTTTTTATTTAGTCCTTTCTTTCATTCTTTCTTTCTTTCTGTCTTTCTTCCCTCCTTTCTTTCTCTCTCTCTCTCTCTCTCTCTCCCCCATTCTTTCTTTCTTTCTTTCTTCCCTTCTTTCTTTCTTTCTTTTCTTTCTTTCTTTCTGTCTTTCTTCCCTCCTTTCTTTCTCTCTCTCTCTCTCTCTCTCTCTCTCTCTCTCTCTCTCTCTTCTCCCATTCTTTCTTTCTTTCTTTCTTTCTTTCTTCCCTTCTTTCTTTCTTTCTTTCTTTCTTTCTTTCTTCTTTCTTTCTTTCTTTCTTTCTTTCTTTTTATTTAGTCCTTTCTTTCTTTCTTTCTTCCCTCCTTTCTTTCTTTCTTTCTTTCTTCCCTTCTTTCTTTCTTTCTTTCTTTCTTCTTTCTTTCTTTCTTTCTTTCTTTTTATTTAGTCCTTTCTTTCTTTCTTTCTTCCCCTCCTTTCTTTCTTTCTTTCTTTCTTTCTTCCCTTTTTTCTTTCTTCCCTCCTTTCTATCTATTTGTCTTCCTTCCATCCTCCCTTCCTTCCTTCCTTTCTTCCTTCCCTCCTTCCTTCCTGCCTTCTTCCTTTCTTTCTTTCTTTCTTTCTTTCTTTTTCTCTGCTCCCATCACCCATCCGTTTCTCTTTCTCTCTTTCTCTCTTTCTCCCTCTCTCACTCACCCTCATCATTCCTCACTCTTCCTCTCTCACTTTCTCTCACCCTTGATCTCTCGCTTTCTCACTTACCCTTATCAACCCCCTTCTGTTAATCTCTCACTTTTGTTCTTTGTCCCTCATGCTCTTCCTCTCTCACTCGCCCTCAGCATCATTCTCTTTACCTCTCCCACACTCTCAACCTCTCTCTCTCGCCCTCATCATTCCTCTCTGTTTGTCTCGTATTTTCTTTCTCCCTCACTCTCTTCCTCTCTCACTCTCCCTAATCATCATTCTTTCTTCCCCTCTCTCTCTCTCTCTCTCTCTCTCTCTCTCTCTCTCTCTCTTCTCTTTCTCTCTCTCTCTCTCTCTCTCTCTCTCTCTCTCTCTCTTCTCTCTCTCTCTCTCTCTCTCTCTCTCTCTCTCTCTCTCTCTCTCTCTCTCTCTCTCTCTCTCTCTCTCTCTCTCTCTCTCTCTCTCTCTCCCTTCCTTTCTTTCTTTCTTTCTTTTTCTGTCCTCCTATAACCCATCCCTTTCTTTTTCTCTCACTCTCACTCTCTCTCTCTCTCTCTCTCTCTCTCTCTCAGGCACTCTCTTTCTCCCTCATCCCTCTCTCCCTCTCTCTCTCTCTCTTTCTTTCTCTCACACACTCTCTCCCCATTACCCTCACTCTTCCTCTCTATTCACCCTCATCATCCCTCTCTCTCCACCCTCATCATCCCTCTCTCTCGGTTTATCCCCATCACCCCTCGCTCTCCCCCTCCTCATCCCTCTCTTACTTGCCTTCTCTCCCTCTCTCTCTTGTTTCTTTCGCTCATTTAGGTGATTATTACACTCGGGCTAAGAACAAACAGTATCTCTTCTTAATAATTCACATCACTTTCATCTGATATTCAGTTACCATGGGCAATTTAGTAGTTGAATAATTTTGTGAAAAATTCATTTATTATGGCTGCGCGTTATGAGTCTTCAGCGACGGCAGCCGTGAGTGTTGGAGGGGTTTAAATTGCATCTGCCGAGGGTTTCCAGCGGAAGGTAATGCGTTCTAATGTTCCCAGCCATATGCATTGTTTTCAGGCCTCATCAGTTTTACATTGATTCCCACTGAAGTGTTTAATTGCATCATGAATATGATCTAATTCCGTCCTTTTCGCAGAAACCCAAGCGCTCGCCGAGAATGATGTACTGCCTCGACAGCGCCATATCGGGACGTATTTTATACGCAACGTAAATTATAGTGTTAAATTAGCCCAGAAAGATAACTAGCTGGCGCGGGGATGGACTCAACAGTTTAATTTAGTGTCAAAAGGCCGTGAAGGAATAAATCTCTGCTTGCTCGCTCTACGCCATTGCCTCCCCGCTCTTACTGGAATAGTTTGAATTGCTTTTTATTACTTGGAGTTTGCCAGAGTTTGGTGTGCCTCTGAGAGTAAAGTCAGACTGTAGAGGATGGAGGGATGATGCTGGAGTTTGGTTAGGTGCCATGGTCATAATAACCAACATCATTTGTTCTCTTTTACTTTATGATATTTGTATCTCACTCTCTCTCTCTCTCTCTCTCTCTCTCTCTCTCTCTCTCTCTCTCTCTCTCTCTCTCTCTCTTTCTCTCTCTCTGTCTCTCTCTCACTCTCTCACTCTCTCACTCTCTCTCTCTCTCTCTCTCACTCTCTCACTCTCTCACTCTCTCTCGGTCGATTGCCATGCATTATACACATTTCACCATGGTTAGGGTTAGGGTTGGTAAATCGTAGTAAAATCACTGAAACACATGGCTCTTCGCTACATCATCAATAGTTATACACATTAACGATCAGTCAGCTATTAATGGTTGCCAAGCAACGCATTCTTATTAAAGGTGGTCACAGGAGTTTGTTAACTGATTCCTCCACAATGAACGTTACTCTTCCTGTTAAAAATCACAGTCTGAGCAATGTAGACTATATTTGGAATTAACACAAAACAGTTGAAGTGTTGTCTTGTTACGCAAAGAACGATTTTTTTGCGTTTCTTTTTGTTTCAGGTAGTATTGATGTAAAATGAGTCCTTTGAGGTGTGTGCGTGTGTTTTTTCTCTCCATTTGGTTGGGAGTTGCGATTTTTGCACTTGTGTTATTTTGTGTTAGATTGTTAGTGTGTGTTTGTTTTTTGCGCGTTTACTTTGTGTGTGTTTAGTTATGTGTGTTTTGCAGTGGGTTGTGATGTTTGTGTGTGTATTTTGTGGTGTGCATGTGTTTGCAGTGTTTTGTGATGTTGGTGTGTGTGTGTTTTGTGGTTTTTGTGTGTTTACTGTGAGTTGTATTGTTGGTGCGTGTTTTTTTATGATTTGTATGTGTCCGCAGTGAGTTGTTGGAGTGTGTTTGTTGTGAGTTTTGATGTTGGAGTGGGTGTTTTTTACTGTGTTTGTGTTTTGTGGTTTGTGTGTGTTTGCAGTGAGTTGTGATGTGTGTTTTGTGGTGTGTGTTTGCTGTGAGTTGTGATGTTGGAGTGTGTGTTTTGTATTGTGTAAGTTCTGATGGTGTGTGTTATGGTGGGTTCCGAATGTGATGTTGGAGTGAGTGTTTTGTGTGTGTTCGCAGTGAGTTGTAACGTGCGTTTTTTGGTGTGTGTTTGCGATGAGTTGTGATGTTGAAGTTAATGTTTTGTGGTTTGTGTGTGCGTTGTGATGTTGGTGTGTTATATTTTTGGTTTGTGGTGTTTGTGAGATGTGGTTTTACAGTAGTGTGAGCTGTAAGAGAGTTGAGGATAAGCCGGCGTCTCTGAGCCGGAACACACCTGTCGGAGACGCAGTGAAGGCTACAAACCGTACGTCTGATTCCCTCCCCTTCTCTGTTTCTCTCCTCTTGCTCTCCAAGCAGACAGCCGAGACACATTCACACAATGCCTGTGGATCAGGCCCATTTGCTGCCCGGTGTTGGGCGGTCGGTCTGAGCTGGTCTGACAGGCGGTCTCTCCTCATCTGACCCGTGCGAATGGCTTTGTTTTCACTCTCAGCGTGTCTAACAGTCACTCTTCATTACAGCTGACACGTCTGCGTGCGGTCTCGTTTCGGCTGGTAGTCAGGTTGAGTGCAAAACTAGTTTCTCAGGGAACGCTCCAGAAGCATCCACCTGTTGGCTTCATCAGGTGCACGCTTGAGTTCTTCTGGTGTCTCAGATTTTGAGGCTTTTTAATGTTATCAGTGTTTGTTCAGTTTGATGAGCTGCTTGCCTACTGTTGACATTGTGAAGAGCTGCAATCCCAAAAAAGTCAGTGGTTGGTGGAAGTGCTTATTCTTTACTGTAGTAAAACCTCGGTTAGGTTTGTGAGTGTTTTCGCATTTGTTAAGTTTGGAGCTGCAGGGGATGAGATTTTATTATCTCTGAAAACTGGTCAAGACGTTACAATGTAGGTTTATCTCTTAAAACACACAAACACAACAACAATAACACAAAACACACTTAACTTGGGCTGGTTAGTGTTTGTAATTTGTGCATATTTTGTGTTTCTCTCTCTCAGTTGTTCTTCTTGTCTCTTTTATCTTCTTTCTGCTTTCTTTCTCGCCTTGTCTCCTCTTCTTCTCATCCTTTATCCTCTATCCTCTGTGTTGTGTTCTCTTTTTTTTTGCTCTTGTATTCTCTTTAATTCTCATCTTGTATCATCTTTTCTACTCTTCTTCTCATCTTTTATCTTCTCTCCTTTTTCTTCCTGTTCTTCTCATCTGGTCTCTTATTTTCTCTCCACTCTTTTTCTGTTCATATTGTCTTGTGTTCTCTTTTTCTGCACTTGTGGTCTCTTTAATTCTCATCTTGTATCATCTTTTCTACTCCTCATCTCGTCTTTTATCTTCTCTCTTGTTTTCTCATGTTCTTCTGGTCTCATTTTTGTCTTCTCTTCACTCTTTTCCACCTCTTGGTTGTTGTCCTTTATCACGATTTCCCCTCTTCTTCTCATCTTTTGTTCTCTCATTCTTGTCTCATCTCTTATATTTTCTCTGCCTTTATCCTTTTCATCTTGTGTTCTCTTCTCCTCTCCTTAGCATCTCTCCTCTTTTCTCCTTGTGTCTCAGGTCTTCTCATCTTTTAGGTTTTAATCTGTTTGTGCTCGTCTCGTGTCGTCTATCTGTCCGTCTTTCTTATCTCCTCTCCTCTTGCCTCTCTTTTCATCTGTTTTCAATTGTTTATTTTCATCTTTTCTTGTCATTTAATCGTATGTCCTATCTTACCTTAATTCGTCTTTTACCTGTCCTCTCTTCTCTTTTTCTTTCACCTTCTTTCTTTCATGTGTTCTTTAATGACCAAACTCTTCTAAACTCTTCTAAACTGTGATCTTTACTTAATGGACTCTCTGCCGTTTGAAACGGACAGAAATGACATGTGAATGATAATCTGCTCCCTTTATTTATGGGATGATGGAGGTGTGTAGAGACGCCGTGTCCCGGAACGCCTTTTCCTCCTTGTGCTTCTATACTTACTTTCCTGAGTAGCGCTAAGTGATTTTTGGAACACATGGCCGCGGGCTCTTTTTATCCAATGACTCTAGGTTTATATTTTCCTCTTTTAAATGACAGCAAACTACATCTATGCTTAAAACATATTCTTTAATCTTGTGTTATTTTACATACAAATTGCATCCTGGGCAATGCATTCATCATCGCTCATACCCCCCTCACTAGTGCTAAATGAAAAATGTATCATAAATGAATAATGGATTGCACCATAGAATAATTTCTTTGTGGTCTGTTTACGATATCGGGCTGTTTTTTTCCTCTCAGCTGTGAAAACGTCGCTAATATCGCCTCCCCGCTTCATTTCGGGCCGTTTGAGAGAACGACGGGGAATCAAAGCGTATTGATTGATGTCACTGGAATATGACGGCTCGAGGTACGATCCTCAACCGTCTTTCATTACATGGGGGCTCGATAGATTTGCATGAGGGGAAACGTGCACAGCCGAAGAAGATGTAAGCGACTCCTGAGACGTTTCAGATCAATTAACTCGCGGTATCTGAGGAAGAGCTCAGATAACGTAGCTAAAAGCCTCCAGATTTAGTTTGAACTTTGGTTTCTTATTTTAGGTCTGTCCTCTTCCTATCGCTCGCCGTGGAGCTGTCAGTCCTGATGTATTATAAAAGGGCCAAATCCCATGCGGAGATCCGGGTGGCCTGGATCGCTGCGAGACCTGTGGGAAGGTTTCGTTTGTGATGTGTTCCTCTTGCAGTCTTTCCAGGAAGTGAAGGATTTTCAACATCACATGATGGGAAATATTGATGAACAAAAATTCCCATGGTTAAAAATTAAAGATGAATTTAAGGCCAGGGTGCAGAGTCGTGGTCATGTCACATCTGTCTAAAACGAAAAATTCTTTGATTTGTTCAGTGTCTGTGACATCATGTTGGGCAGCTCCACCCACAGTGAATTCTCACTGGGCCAAATTGTCCAACTTATACGTGCTTATCAGTCTTGAGACATCTTCCGATTGTCTTGGGTTGTTTCTTGTTCAGCTAGGACAAACAAATTACAAGGCTAATGTCTCTTTAAATGAAATGGAAACATAACAATAATTTTTTTAATTTGAGAATGCTGATCGATCTGTTGATCTGAATTTGAATGTAGCTCTTAATATAGCTTAGATGTTTATACTATAAAAATACATCAATATAGAGAAAAATAATCCTACACATGATGTTTACTATTAAGTTTTATTACAGATGGCAAGAGAATAATGTGACAGTGATCACAAACTTAACAAATTTGTTAATTAGGGCAAGATAAATCGTCCAGAATTTTTGTTTGTGTTTATGTAATGTATTTCTTTGGGGTTTGCATATTATTATTATATTTATAAACAAATACCTATACATGCTTATATATATATATATATATATATATATATATATATATATATATATATATATATATATATATATATATATATATATATATATATATCTTATATAATAGATGTTTATACATAAAAAATACTTCTAAATATATGCACAGAACACTGACATATATTATGTTAACACAAACTTGTGTGGATGCGGTTAATACAATTAATCACCCTAATGTTAATGAAGTGCACATTGTACACAGTTAGGGTTTAGAAAAGGAAATCTTTTCCACACTTTTCTCTTCTGTTTGTGTTGAACCCCACCTGAGTTTGTGTTCTGCCCAGCGTAGGACATCCATCTGCGTGTGTAAGTGCTGTAATGATAGACTCTTATCTGGAGGATTGGTAACGAGAGGATTCCTTCACACTTCACGAATCTCCTCTCCGGGACGTTCCTCCAGGCGTACGGCAACAAACACGAGGGAAGAGTCTGCCTCTCTCCCTTCTCTCTGCTCCAGCATCCAAAGTATTCCCATAAGCCCGGAGCGGAAACGCACGGATGGGCCTAGCGTAGGCGTCGTCTCTGTCGTCACTGCGTGTTCGGCGGCCCGGAGTGTGTCGCGTTTCCTCTGAGACGCCGCGTACAGATGGGAACTTCTGGACCGCGGCGGATCATGTCACGAATTCACAGCTGAGTGAAGCAGATGCGTCTGCAGAGAGAACCGACAGAAGTACTGAAGTTATTTCTTATTCTTTATAGCTCCAGAGTCATTATCCATAGAATTCAGTGTGAAGAACGAGACATCATGAAGTAATTGTTGTATAATGTTAGTTGACCAGGACGATCAAAAGCTGTAAGACTCATTTTAAAGGTCACATGGTGTGTTGAATTAGCTGGAGGTTGATGATAACATGAGCATGTCTTCAGACGCTGTGCTGATCAGGCAAAAGTACAGAATTATTTTGGCCTGATTTATGTTTGGGCACTACAGTTTTGCACATAGTCTTCTCTGATTGTACATTTTGTGCATATTGCATATAAAAGCATATTTCAAAATAACTTAGCAGTAAATTGGGAGAACATGTATAGCATTACTTTGGTAGACTCTTCATAGATGCTTTGTTTTTCAACATGTTGCAGGGACGTAACGATTCACTTCTGATCTCAAGGTACGATGTGTCATTATTTCAAGAAATGATTCATTCGGAACAAAACTAGCTGATGAATAAGAAATTAAATGTGCAGTTTATTTTAGGCCCAATAAAACATTTCTTTGTAATATAAAAATTTCTTGCAAAAATTGCAATTTTAAATTCAAATAAGAAATTGGAAAAAGGTTTAAGAGTGCGTTTTAGAGCTGCTGCTGTAGTCAGGTCTCATGCCATTTACACAAATCTTCATTTATTTAAAACTTTGTATCACGTGTTGAAGATTGTACTTGTGAAAATACTAGACAAATGTTCTTTCTGGCATAACCATTTGTGTATTAGTTCGTTCCAGCATTTAAGGGAAAGTTTTAACATAAGATTCTGATGTGACAGCGGTCCGTTGTGTCCCAAAGCCAGAAGCTGTCCACAACTGTACGCGGAAATGTAACCATTAAAATCATTCGTATGAATAAGACTTTACATTATGTCATGTATAATGCTCACGGTTTAGGTTCTGTCCCAAATCCACATTATTATCATCCACATTCATCGCCATAGGTCCAACTGAAAGTGAGCAGAAAGGTCAGCTGCGTTTGCTGCATACTCAAAGTATGAATCGTGATTCGTTAAACGTTTCAACCAATTTCAACCGGCTCATGGTGAATCATTACATCCTTAACATATTCTATCCGTCTTTCAGTTTTTAGTCTCACACCTGATTGGTCAATTACCAATGATTCAAAGGAAATCACGGTCAGTATGTTCGCGTTTGTCTTGTGGTTTTCTTTTCTTAAGCCATTTCACAATGTTGTGTATGTTTTGTTATGAGATAAACAAACATGAACCCATAGATGGCTAACCAGACCTCTCTGCTTGTCTCTTGCTTTTAATGGTTTGTCTTACGACCAGATTTGTAGTACTTAAGACCAGTCTCAAGACCATTTTCGTGCATTGTCTGATTTGTGTTCACAAAATGAGAAAGTCAATGTTTGCTTTTAAAAGTTTTAAATCCAATCACGTTAATGATGTTATGTTGTGTGGGAAAGAGATTTTGTGGGTAACAAAATGAACAGAAAGGCCCACAATAACCAACGTGTGAAGGTACTTTGTATAAAATCTTTTTATAATATAACACCTTACGTCATTTTAAAACATGAAATTTATTTTATCATTCAATAAACATTTATAACTGACTTACATTTTAGACACAATTACAAGTTTTTGCTCTATTTTTGCTTATCCCAAAGCAAATCTTGACCTTTTGCATTTCAGCTATTTTACTACAGAATTTTATGCATGGTTCTCGGCTTGCCCCGGTCTCTGTCTGCTTTGGTCTTTTCGTGGTCTTGGCCTTCCCGAAGTCTTGATCTTGGTTCTGATCTAGTTCTGTTCGACAAAAGAACAAATCATTTATATGCTGTGTACAAATGAAGTGTAACTTCATCCCATTGTTTCACACATCATTTCTGAGTAAACATATACAAATGTGCGCTTAAGTGTGTGTTTGACTTTAAAGAGTGATTTGTGTGTGTATGGAGTGAGTTTCCCAGCGCGCCTGCACGGAATATGAGATGAGAGTCAGAAAGTGAGGAGCGCTGGTGTTTGACGGTAAGACTTTAGACATGTGGGCAGTGTAGCATCAAATAGATTGTGTTTCCTCCCATGTAAACGGCTAATGTGTGTCGGTCGCTCTGACACAGAGGAATGTAGTGAATTTGCTGGAAGGGGTTTATGGTCGTTCTGAGAGATGGGCTTGAAACAAACTTGACACACACACACACACACACACACACACACACACACACACACACACACACACACACACACACACACACACACACACACACACACACACACACACACACACACACACACACACACACACACACACACACCTTTTACCCATCATACAAACACACACACAGTCCCTGAGCTCCTGACTTGTGCTCATGCTGCCGTTCTGATTGGTCTGGACTCTGAGGACTGGTTTTGAATGGCTGTTGGATAAGAGCTGACTGGTCAAGCATTAAAGGCTTTTATACACTCAGGCATGAACAGAATGTATGTCTGGTGTGGATTAGATCTGATATTTGACTCTTTTTTTTGTGTTTTAAGTTCTGTTCAAGTTCTTGGATAGAGGTTGTGTTTTCAAAACTTAAGGAAGATAGACCTAGAATATTTTTTAATAAATCGCTCATTTTCTTTTACTCATCTGTTATATTGGATAGTTATTGTCATGAGATCATTGCAGTGGACTCTTCTATCTCTATTGTATGAAGGGTATTTATATGTTTCTATGGCCTTTAAATATAATTTATTATCAATATTGATTATATTGATTATATCTCATAATTGCAAAAATAAGTTTTCTAAACGCTTCTCCTTTCTTCTATGGCGACATGTTCATCTTATGACGAATACACTTACGAAAACTACTCGGAAGCTTTGAGATCTAAAGCCGATGACGTGTTTTCATATTTGAATCTATCAAGATATTTACCCTCCATTAATAAGATCAGTATATAAATAGTTTTCTCTCACAGTATTTTTGAACTTCATAAGGCATTTGGATTGCTCTATTGATAAATGTATGAGGTTTTTGGACATTTGTGATAGGACGGTAACATGACAACATTTACTGTTAATACACATTTTTCTTTGTTAAAGAAGAAAAGTTGTGTACATCATAGATGGAGTGAGGTTGAGTACATGATGAAAGCAATTTTATATTTGGGTGAACAATTGAAGAACTTTTTCTTAAAACTTTGTCTGCAGATTTTTCTTAATGTTGAACTGTCAACAACTCTTTATTTTAAAGAAAAAAAAGTATTTTTAAAGGCATTGGCCTTTTTGAACCTTTATGATTTGTAGAAAGTTTGTTCCTCTCGAGATTCTCTTGTTCTTTCCTCGTCTCAAAGTTCTGCACCTCTTGAGTTCCTCATCAGCCTGATTTGAACCGTACATCGCTGACGTAGGCCATATTCCCAATCTCTGCGCTCCAGATACATTTATTTTTGTCTCGGATGAGGAATATCTCTTTCTGTGGCACGTGTGCTTTGGGTAGGAATAAAAGAGTTTTTTCGGCGTGACAGGTGGCCCTGGCTGGTGGCGTCGGGCTCTTGGGGACCAGCCGGAGATCGGGTAATTGCAAGGGGTTGGACCCAGTTCGGTGTCACGCAGGTGGCGTGAAACATCCGCTCGGCTCACCTGAAATATTCAAGGCAGCTTGGCTTTGATCTCGGCTCTCGATCGACGGGGGAGCGGAGGGAGGGGTGCGAGAGGAAGAGAAACTGCACGAACAACAGGAAAAAAAGGGGGCACACCTGAGAAATGAACAGATTGACGTTTCTTAAGAGAGAATAAACAATGGCAGGTTATCTGTGTTATAACGCTGCTTGCCATTTTTCACCCCCACCTCCGTCGATTTCTTTCAGAAAGTGGGCCAGCGTGTCTTATTTCCCGTAAACCCGCGCTTAGACTGATTTGGTGCTGTTTGTTATGGATTGTCAAGTCACTGGCCCCCATTTATATCTCTTTTCTTAACACAGTTATATTTACTCTATGATAAATTTTACCAAGACACCTTTTTTTTCCCAGAGACACAATTTTTCAATAGTTTGTGTTCCTGACTGTTGCCTTAATAAACCAGGTTGTGTCAAAATAATCCAACAAACCCTAAAGAACATAACTTTCTCTTAAAGTGTCTCTGTTTAATTCAGACCAGTTTTTCTTCGTTTTAATTTCTGAAGCTTCATGCCAGTAAACGCACAGGCAGAATGTCAGCGGCTATGTGAGATGATAATGGCCGCTTTGATTGTAACCACAGAGCGAGTGTGAAAGAACAATGGGCCATTATGATGATGATAAATAACGTGGACTCATTTAGACGTACATTTGCACAAGCGCTTTTGGGAGACTAATTGGAAGCCACTTTAAATCCTGAATGTTAAAAAAGGTCTCGAGTGATAGAAGGACAAAGAAAGTGTGAAATGGAAAAGATGAAACTAGTTTTTGAGTTCAGTGACCTTTTCGATTTTAAGATGCTGATTTTGGAAGAAGTTTATGACAAAACAAATAGCACAGAAACAAAGGTTGTGCCGTTTTCCGTGCGAGATGTTTTATTTATTGATGTCAGCTGTTTTATTGTTTAAGGCAGGGTGTACATTTTAGCACTTAAAATACTTTCTTCTGTCCCAGTTAAATCAGTACTGGGGTCATTTTTATTATTTAAATAAACAAGTTGTTTTCAAACGTTCTATTAATGGTTTATAAATGATACCTGCGTTTTCCTAGAATTTTACACCATGCAATGAATGACCTTTAATGTTGATTCAATGTTTTTGATAACTTTTAAAAGGATGTCAGCCAATGCTTTGAGTGTCTTTGACTTGCTCTTGACCATGATGTCATTGCACAGGTCCATGATCTCATTAAACTTGACCATGTTGTCATCACACTTGACCATGATGTCATTGCAATGGTCCATGATGTCACTGCACTTGACCATGATGTCACTGCACTTGACCATGGTGTCATTGCACTTGACTATGATGTCACTGCACTTGACCATGATGTCATCACACTTGACCATGATGTCATTGCAATGGTCCATGATGTCACTGCACTTGACCATGATGTCACTGCACTTGACCATGATGTCACTGCACTTGACCATGATGTCACTGTACTTGACCATGATGTCACTGCACTAGTCATGATGTCACTGCACTTGACCATGATGTCCCTGCACTTGACCATGATGTCACTGCACTTGACCATGATGTCACTGCACTAAGCATGATGTCACTGCACTTGACCATGATGTCACTGCACTAATCATGATGTCACTGCACTTGACCATGATGTCACTGCACTTGACCATGATGTCACTGCACTTGACCATGATGTCACTGCACTTGACCATGATGTCACTGCACTTGACCATGATGTCACTGCACTTGACCATGATGTTACTGCACTTGACCATGATGTCACTGCACTTGACCATGATGTCACTGCACTTGACCATGATGTCACTGCACTTGACCATGATGTCACTGCACTTGACCATGATGTCACTGCACTTGACCATGATGTCATTGCTGTTGTGCGTGACATCACATTTGGCCTACACTTGTGCTCATATGTGGTTCTCTTTCATTCTCGGTATGAATCTTTAGTGCTCGTACGCTATTGATCTGTTTGTCTGGATGTTCTGACATCTTTTGGTTGAGCCAATGGGGATCAATTGTGAGGACACTTCCTATTTGTCTGAGATGTTGCATTAAGTTTTGTTCAGGCCAGGTAGCATAGAAACAGCCAAGCATTCTCAATATTTGGTTTATATTTGGATTCTATATTATATTAGGTTGACATTCTGAATTCTGAGTTTCAACAATGGCTCTATAACCAAGTCAATAATTTCAGTCCCCAGCTGAGGAGCAGCTTTGGTTAAAACCCTTCTGACTGATGCTTGAGAGGCTTTAAAACAAACGTGTCCTTGCTCAGAGATCAGAAACTCGCCCGTATGACTGCATGTGCTTTTTCCATCCGCTTCAAAAGTTTCCAGATGAAACCGTTCAGAAAAGAGCGTGTGTGTGTTTTTAGACAAGGTGTTGACAGATTGCAGTGCGCTAGGTGCTAAAACTCCTAAATGAAGTGCAGTGTGACGACTAATTCCTGACGACGTGAGTCACACCTTCCCTGATCATTGTAACGCTCGTGCATCTCCCCCTTGCGTCTTAAGAACCCGGATGAATGGTTTGGGATTAATTATTCGGGATCATTTCCCAGCCTGTGTTGACAGATTTAGAAATGTGTCAGAATGTGACATTCAGAGACAGTGACCGCTAAACTCACACACCGTAACAAAATAGTTTACCTCTGTGATGAATATTTATGCAAGTTTTTCAGATTAGACATAAGCGTGATGTGTGTGTGGTGTGATTTTATTTAAATGACAGATTCAGGCTGTGTACATTCTGATATAACACCAGTCATTACAAACATCTGACAATCCTGGACAAGATTTCAATGTGCTTTTACATCCGTAGCTTACAAGACGGGATATCTCAGTTATGTTTCAAGTATCATCCGTGAGAAGACTGCTTAGAGTATAGATCTGTTGTATGGCCCAGGTATAGAATATAGGTCTGAGGTTTACATTATAAATATTTCTGTGCATATATACACAGAAAAAAATATTGAAGACCTGATTAAGAATATAGAATTAAGAATATTCTGTAAAAAAGAATATAGATATAGATCTGATATAGTCTGAATAACAGATCTATATTTTATATCACAAGTTTCAGAAGCTAGATTTTATATTCCTGATATATACCGCAGATCTATATTTTGTATTACAGATCTATATTCTATATCTGAACCTATATTCCTGGACAACTGATCTATATTCTAGATCAAGATCTATTGGCTGTTCTATAGATCTATATATTTTTATATAACTGTATTTTAGACTAGGGGTATGCATGATACATTGGGTGGTATTATCATAATTGGTGTTTAACAATATTCAAATCCAAATTATTGACCTTGTCACTCACTTTCAATAACCAATCAAAAATCTGCATTCACTGTGCATTCACAGACATAGAACACAACTAACTTTTAGTCTTTTTGTATATTTTAATTTTAATAATAATTTCATTGTGCAGTGTTTAGTATTCTTGGTTGTGTTTATTTAAAAGTATACATTCTTAAATTGTTTATTTTTATTATTTTTACTTTTAGTGATCAATATTCTGTTAGCATCGTGTGAAGTAAAACTATTGTTAAAATATAAGACTTAAAAACCCTTTTATAAGGATGAAGTTAAAATATTGTTTTCTTATCATTATTGGCAATATCCCAGATTACATCAGGATAATCATTATTTGCTAATACCGCATCCCCCACCGCAGAGATATTGTCTATATCACATATCTATGTATAGAACCGATCATTATTTTGTATTGTAAATCACAGATCTATATCCTACTGTATAAAATATTGATCTGACATATAGAATGTCGACATGTGATATAAACAATAGAATACTAATGTAGACTATAGGTTTTGTTATAGAATATAGACTAGGAATATAGGAATATGGGTCTTTAATATTTAATCCTGGTTATGATATAGAACATAGATCTGCAATATTGAATATAAACATCAATAATTAAGATTATAGCATATATATCTGCATAGAGCTGTGGACAATTAAGAGCTTATTTAGAATAGAGAATTTAGATTATGACGTTGTAAAGTAGAATACAGAAGGTGACATTGTATATTTCGTAATACTGAATATAGAATGTGATTCTTTTAGCAGAATCTGAAGTCTGTAGCATGTCTGAGATTAGTTTGAGTCATTGTTTGTTTCTGAAAGACTACTGCAGACAGATGTGAGATTACAAGGATGTTTTTCTTAGTAGGAAATATTGGAATTTGCTATCTATGTGAAGCGATTGAGATATTAAAGAGATCTCGCTCTCTCTGGTCCGTGTTAACAAACGACCCAGCCACAGCTCACGTGAGCGTCCAGCCGGGCCACTTTCCTCTTTCCTGTTCCAGTCAGGACAGATAACGGATCGTCTTCCATCTCTGCCATGGACACCGGCCAGAAACGGCCCTATCCTGGAGCTCGCCCAACGCAAAAAAAGCGAATGTGTTGTTTTTGTCTGTGTCGGTGGGGGTGGGGCCGGTGCCAGTATTAATGCGGGGGCCAGACTAGACTCCAGCGATGGGCCGTATTGATTGTGTTGATTTGATTCATTGATCGATCTCTCCTCTCGAATGTGGCGTCTGAGAAGCGGCACTAATCTGAAACAGCTAAGGACAAATCTTCTGCCTTACACACCAATGCAGGAGATAAGACCACGTATGAAAAGAAAACCACGCTTATCTGAATCCCGGACTAACATCACTGCGTGTGTGTGTGTGTGTGTGTGTGTGTGTGTGTTTGTGTGTGTGTGTGTGTGTGTGTGTGTGTGCGTGCGTGCGTGCGTGTGTGTGTGTCTGGGTGGATCAGTTCTTCACTACACTCATGTGTATGTCTGTGTGTTGATATGATAAACATATGTGAGATAAACCAGAGATGACATCATCAGCCTGCGGTACAAATTGATTATGGAACACCTTTGATTATGCTTATTTCAACAAATGATACATGAATTGTGTAAGGATTATGGGTGTTGTTCAATATGTGATTTGGAATAGAAAATACCATCAGTTCAGTATAAAAAAAGAGGTCTATGGCAAGCCCTTATGAGAGACCAAAATATACCTTCAAGTGTGTGTGTCCCTGTCTAAGCCCGTGTGTGTGTGTGTGTGTGTGTGTGTGTGTGTGTGTGTGTGTGTGTGTGTGTGTGTGTGTGTGTGTGTGTGTGTGTGTGTGTGTGTGTGTGTGTGTGTGTGTGTGTGTGTGTGTGTGTGTGTGTGTGTGTGTGTGTGTGAGAGTGTGCGTGTGTGTGTGTGTGTGAGAGAGTGTGCGTGTGCGTTTGCATGTGCATGTATTTGTTTGTGTGCCTGTGCACGTGTATTCATCGTTAAGGGTCCCGTTTGTGCGATCATGTTGTATCACGGCTGAACAATTTCTTCTTAAGTTTGCATTTGTGCTTTAATGTTCTGATGTATGTGGTAACACACAGTTGTATATCTGCATGCATAGGTAATGGTCCTTGTCTGCGTGAACCTTGGGTGTGTGTATGTGTGTGCATGCGTGTGTGTGTGTGTGTGCATGTGTGTGTGTGTGTGTGTGTGTGCAGCAGGGGTTTAGAGGCAGTGCAATCACCAGGCAGAACAGAGTGGATCTATAAATTGATGGAATTCAAAGCCTGCAGCATCGATTACCATTATAACAAACAGCCGAGCCCAGAATGTCTGATTATTTTTAGACAAAGATTCTGTGCTCTCAGCAGCAATTCTGCTGATGCTGTCACACTCACAGACATCTGCCTATGATTGCAATTAGATGGGATACAAAAAGAAAAATAATACCTCCATCTGCATTTTCTTCTGTTTTTTTTCCTGTTCCCACCCACTTTTTCAGATCAGTTTTGCTGGTCCAAACACTCTGTCTGCCGTTGCCACATGTCAGCTTTCTCTGCTGTCATCGGCATGAGGTGCTATAGATTCTGCGCTAATCGATGGTAAAGATTTTTTCGAGTTCTTAGGAGAATTCGAAGGTTATGTCTTTGTGTTCTTTCTACACGTTGTGTATTTACCATATACATTTTCATTGACGTCCCATCTGATTATTAGTACCGACAAGCTCTCAGAAATGATTTAGTTAAGCACCGGTTATCTTTTTGCTGCTTTTCTATATCTCATTCCCCTATAGATGCGTTCGATTCAATGTCAAGTTCAAGCGGCGGCTCCTCTAGCCTCATTTCCATATTTAAAGGGATGGCTCCGTACGCTGAGCGCACCTTGGCCAATCAATTCTCCGGGCTGGGCTGGGTGACACAGATGCTGGCCTCAGCAGGCCTGGTTTGGCTTAGCTCCGCCCCTGAGCTTTTTGCTCCGCCCCGCTGTGACATCAACAGAGCATCCCAGAGGGAAACTCATCAATTACAGATGGATGTTTGAGTGGCACGAGCGTAATGACAGTGGCTCGATATTGACCCGGCTGCCCACCGCAGACTGAAAATACAGACCTGATTGCCTTTTTCCAAACCCTTAAGATGTTGAACATTTAAGTGAAGACGTCTTGCAAGTGGCTTTTTTAGTATAGTACATTTTTTTGTGTCTTTTTTTGTAACTGGGATCTAAGAACACAAGTCAGAAGTGACAAATCTGCCAATCTTTAGTTTGTCTTACTGCTTTATTTGCTTCAAAGCTGCTTGAACTTGACGTTTTTTTTATTTGGGTTTATTAAAATAGTTGGTATTTTTACTGCCATCCTCTTTAAAATACAAAAAAGCACCTTGTATACGCACAGCAGTTGTGCAGTCGTTTTGTTTTTGGAACAAATATCATTGGTGATAAAAGTGATGTTATATTTGTCTGCATCACGCCACATCATCTTTACACCAAACCTTCATTCCCTTTTAAAGAAGCTACAACTCAAGTGTTTTTAACCTTGAAACAAGGTTGCATACATATGAAAATCAGCGATCAACAACATGGTGCTAAACGCGTTTTGTGTGCCACACCGAAACCAAACTCAAGTGGTTTTAAAACCACCAAAATAAATGATGTTTTTTTTTACAAAAATATTGCACTTGAACGTGAATTTTGTTTCTGTTAAGTACTGAATGCTCATGTCATGTTCATGCTTCTTTCGTGAGGTGTAATTGTCCTTCCGTAAAGGTGTCGACTAACAGAGATGATCACCCGCTGAGCACGCTTGCATTTACAGCTGAAGTGCATCATGGGTAACAAAAAATTGAGAAAAAATGGGACTTTGGCAAACGCTGCCATGGCGTCATGTGCACGAATGAACAAACATTAAAAACAACAAGTAAAAGTCAGCCGGGTTTTGTTGTGTGAATGTGCATGCAGGTTTATTTTCAGCTCCTGTTGATATTGGCTCTCTGAAGCCATTGAGTATAGATGCGTTTGTCATGCGTTAGATGTCAGAAACATTCATACAAATGATCTTTCCTTATATGCTTTTATTGTTAGTGCTGCTGAAACTTAAGGAGAGGTTTCTATAAATGTTGTCTTAAGAGTCACAAAGTTTTTTTTATTGTTTGTGAAGACGAGTGCTTTTATTTTCCCACAGACTTATGATTAAAGGTTTGTGAGTGGAAAAATGGTAAACTGTACAATGTCAATGTAGAACATACTACACGAGCATCTGAAATGAATGATGTCTCTAATGGATAGCTCCAAAGATCACTCGCTGTGCATAAGTACGCTTCGAACTTTTGAAAAGGTCATTTCAGGTTATTGCGTGTTCAACTTTGGCAAAACGCAATAATATTTAGTGTCAGGTTATTTAGGTGTAGCAGTGTAAGATATGGATTTAAAAAACAATAGTGGCAAAAACTAGATGACATGTTTAATTTGAACCACACGGTCCTACTTATTTATTTAGAATTAAGGTCAGTTTAGTGCACCTGTTCTTGTAGATGTATGAGCCTTCTTTACAATCTACAGAGTCGTCTGATAACACAAAAGTTTTGACCTTGAGATATATTGGTTGAATAAACGTCCTTGAAAGTATGAAGAAAAGTTTGTAATAAAACAAGCCATACTTTGCGTTTGTCTGTATCACTCTTTTATATTTTCATCTTCAAATATATGAACAGAAAGTAGTCTGTTTACAGTTTAGTGCAAAAAACGTATTCATGTTACAATATTGTTTGAAATTTCACAGTCCTGACATCCAAAGGAAGGATGTTTTATAAATGTGTGTCAATGAAAAACAAGCCGAGCATCCCGATTCAGCATCATCCACACTCACAGACTCCAGGGAACCAAAAAAGTTTGAAAATCCTCCAGACAGTTTTTCAGAACACATGACTGTAAATCTGGAGCTCTTCTGTTAGATCATTTTCTCAATTGCCTCTAAGTAAAAGTACAGATTAATTAAAACACACTGGATGTGATTTGACGTCATCGGTACAGTAATTGAAAAGCCATCTCCTCTTCACTTTTCTTTTTTTGGAGTTTGAGTTTGAACAGAAAGAGCTCTGACAGTCCTATTATTTTCAGCGTGTCAGATAATGTTCAGTAAATGTGTTGAGTTGTGGATCTGAACATTGATGCTGTAGGGAATATTCACATTGAGTTTCCAAAGAGAAGCAAATGAATTGTTAGCTGTTATAAAGTCTTCTCTCTGCTTTCTCTCGTCAGCGAATGGTATCAAATATACATGTATGCGTCTAAAAGAAGTATTAAAAATGTCTAAATGGACATTAAAAACAGACATTAAAGTGACAGTCCGCCAGAAATGTGAATTCCGCTATCATTTACTCATTCTCGTGATTCCTAACAGATGTGACTTTCTTTTTCCGCTGAACATAAAAGAAGATGTTTTGAAGAATGTTGGTAACCTGCCAGCAGCGGCAACATTCACCTTCACTAGATTTACACAAAAACAGTGCAAATGATTAGGTGATGGTTACCAGCATTTATCAAAATATCTTCTGTTGTGTTTTGTCAAGGAAAGAAACTCAAACAGGTTTAAATTGACAGGAAGGTGAGTAAGTGATGTCAGAACTCTTATTTTTGAGCGAACTATCACTTTAACATGGAGCAGAAGACTCTTTCTGTGTTCTCTCTCTCTCGCTCTCTCTCTCTCTCGCTCTCTCCCTCCACGCTCTCCCATGACTGTTGCAGAGGTATTGATTATTTTGGATTCTGATTATCTAAAAGGCCTTCTGCTACTGTAGCCATTGGATTTATTTTGGTTTAATTATTAATGGGGTTGAGCTTACAGTAAGCAGTCTCTCTCTATCAGATCATGATGGATTACAAGCTTAATATTCAGCAGTGTATATTTATTTATGTATGTACTAAGCTGTGTATATGAGTGTTGGCAGGTCTCTCTAACACATCCCTCTCTCTCTCTCTCTCTCTCTCTCTCTCTCTCTCTCTCTCTCTCTCTCTCTCTCTCTCTCTCTCTCTCTCTCTCTCTCTCTCTCTCTCTCTCTCTCTCTCTCTCTCTCTCTCTCTCTCTCTCTCTCTCTCTCTCTCTCTCTCTCTCTCTCTCTCTCTCTCTCTCTCCTCTCTCTCGCTCTTTTTCTGTTGTTCTCTGTAGAGGGAGCTCAATTCAGTAGCGGCACAACTAGCAGGCCGACAAGAAGAGAGCGAGGACTCCCATAAGCACCTGGTCGAGCTAAGCCGTGAATTCAAGAAAAATGTGCCAGAGGTGAGTGTGAGAAACATTTTTTATCACTTTGGGAGGTGTTCTGAAGTGCCGGAGGTGAGCCTGACTTAATTTGCAACTGTGTTTGGGTTTAATTGTTACTGGATCTGTTCGGCCCATTTAAATGCCCCACACCCTTTCCAGGACCACACCCATTACCTTCTTTTGTCAACTCCACCCCTTTTGTATCTCTGTGTTTACAAACTCATGTTACTTATCATCCTTATGGCTCCGCCCCTATTTTATGTACCCTCCCTTCCCTGCTCAGAGGCTCCTCCCACGTGACTTCTGTCTTCGCCTCTCTTCCATTGCTGACAATAGTTCATCAGTTCTCATCTGGGTTTTAAGTATCAGCTTGATCTGTGATGTTTTTATTCTATAGGTTGACCTCATAAAAATAGAATATGAATGTATATTGGAAATTATCAGGGTTTGAGTAAATCTGATGAGAAATATTTGAGTTCTTATTAAAATCCTTAATTATATTGACTTTTGACTTTTGACTTTGAACACAGATGGTGTAAGTTAAGCTTGTCTAAAACAGACTTGACCATAAGAGATTTTTCAGTTGTATAAAGAAGAGACTTTAGTGATTTCTCTGTCAGTCTGTCATTCCTCGAGTCTTTTTCACAGGAGACATAAAAACGATTTGTCCCTCCAGTATCCGCACTAATACTGTAACACAGAGTATCTGCCGTTTTATTGATGTTAGTTGTCACACTCAACCTCATATCTAACAGAAGAGCCAGACGGCAGCGTGTAAGCTTCTAGAAAACTCCCCAAACATTCAGGAAAATCAACCACACGGAAGACAATGTTTTTTAATATGTTGAACTTCAAGTCCCATTGGGTTTTCTGTGGCTCTAATGGGATCTTTTCAGGTAAAGTTGGCGATGAGATGAACGCTTGTGACGCTTCTCTCATTATACACGCTTTGACATTTTAAATTTTTCCCCGTTAGTTTAGGCCTCTCGACTGCTCGCTCGCTTTCCACTTGACACAAATATCATCAGTGACAATCTCAAACGCTCAGTTCTTTAAGATTTTCAAGTATACCAAGAGTTTATTTCTGTCTTTAGTGATTGATTGACAGCTGAATCATTGTGTAACTAAAGATCAAAGTTCAAAAGAAGTTTAAGTGTGATCTGGGATAATATTGAAAAGTATTTTAGACAAAAAAACTAAAATATAGCATTAACAGTAATTCACAATTAGAGTCAATGAGTCAGAAGTGTTTCGGGCAGAAATGTGAAGCTTGTGTTGTTTGTTAAAGTGCTTATAAATTAATTCTTCTCTGTGATATTTGAGCTTCGAAGATTTTACATTTTTCTAATATCTGTGCCGGATGAATTTCTTGCACCACATATAAATACTTAAAAAAATTACTCCATTATAAAGTAAAGCAAATCTAATATAACATGATGTATTAGTTAGTTTGCTATTTCTTCAGGAGTTTGTCTTCTTAAAACTCTCTTTCCATAGAAAAAGTGTTGCGTTGGTACCATGGTACATTGATGACATCAGATGGTAAAACCTTGGAATTGACACTTTGATCATTTAGTTGTATTTTTAAAGGCAGACTGATGAGGTGCTATTTTTATTGTAGTTTTCAGTCATATGTTAACTCCCATATATGTTTATCCTGTGCAAGATTTTAAGTCTATGTGAGTCTATATCCTGTAAGGATAAACAAAATAACAAAACATAACAAAACAAAACAAATAAACAGAAAAAGTAAATATGCCGGTAAAAATAGGACAAATAAATTAAAATAAATATAAAAAATGAACTTGTAAATTATAGGGCAAATTAATAAAAATAACTCTATAAAATAATCTGGTGAAATTAACGACAAATTAAATAATTAATGAAATTTATACAAAGTATTTTCTAATGCTGATAATGTCATTTGACTCATCATAACATCTCCATATCAAGTACTACTTGAACTTAAAACAAGAAGAAACATTGAATGAAAAGGTTGGACTGCAATATTGAATAACAGTAAATGAATTAAAAATAATTAAGTATCATATATTTTTACTGTGGATATAAAGTATCCAGTTATTGTAATACAATAAAAATAGTTTAGTTAAAATTTCATGAACTTTATTATTTAGAAATGACATCCTTCATATGCAAAGAATAATTTCTTTCACTTGATAATTTTTTTTTCTTAGAGATCATTTTTTAGTATTTGTGTCATTCATAAGTTTTCTCCGTTTGTGTCTGTGTTCAGGAGGTGTTGGAGATGGTTTCTCCTGTTCTCAAAGGTTTCCAAGCTCAGGTGAGTTGACTTTCATGTTTCAATCTGAAATAAAGTAATTAATTAATGGTCGTTTTTTTCTCATGATCTGTCATATATTGTACGTATATGATCTCAGGGAAGGTGTTTGTTGTGGAGCTCTGAATCTCTCAGCATCACGTCATCTGTATCTGTTCTCCTCCACACACTCTTCACTGTATTGACTGGTATCATTTTCCCGTCAGACTTAAGTAGCGTCTCTCCTCCATTAAGACGGAGGAGTACTAGAGTTCTGTCTCTCTCTCTCTCTCTCTCTCTCTCTCTCTCTCTCTCTCTCTCTGTCTCTCTGTCATCTGTGTAATGGTGCACTCCTCGTTCCTTCGGACACGCTCCTGTCGAGAAAGTCATCTGATCTGCTCTCAGACCCTGCGCTCCAGCCATTAAACAGCCCATCATAAATCACATTTGTGATTCTCGGCTGTGTCCGCGCACCACAGTTTTTTTCAGGAGTGATCTTGAGTTTAGGAATGTTGTGCTGTGTTGAATTGACTATGACTAGTAAGGGTGTTTTCATGGGCATTTGGAATGTCTGGTGTGTACGATCATGTGTTTTGGGGTTACTTGTACATCAGTTGTTGCATACACATCAGAGTATGATTCCTTTATATTATCTCATCCTCCCACATGAGAAGATACTATAGTAAAGCTCCTATAGATCTATAGTTTTTTTGAACCGACTATAGTGAAGATTTAAGTATTCTACAGCATCTGCTTTAGATTTTTGTTTTATCATTAAATATTCTTTAATAAACTATTGCTTTACATGAACAAAATACTAAATACTAATGTATACTCTTGTATCTACTGTAGTGTTTTGGATTATTAACTTTTATTAATAAACTAAAACAATCTACAACATTTACCTTTTTCATGAACAAAATGTACATAAAACATTGAAATAATCATTCATATTATTAATGTTGACTGTTTGAGAAATCATGATGAATAACTGTAATACACCATAGTTTACTATACTAATATAATATAAAATCACATACAAACCACAGAGTAGCATGCCACATTTTACAGCTGTTAATATTCAAGGAGACTCAAGTATTTTTTGTTTAACTTACAATAATAAACATAAATATCTACTTCACGTTCTAAATTCTTTTATTAATAACTTATTAGTATATTCAAGTAAATAATAAGACTAGTTTACTATATTAAAAACTAAAGTAAACCCAGATATCTAGTTCAGATGTCTTTATTATTGACACAAGTTTATTTATTTATTTAATATACTACGTTTACTAAAGTAAATACTCAAATACTCCCTTTACATTTTTAATTATTTATTCTTGCATTAAACAAAATATACTATTTTTTATGATATATTATTTTACCCTTAACATTGACTCTTTAAGAGAAAATAATGAATTGCTGTAATAAACCAGAGTTTACTTTTGCAAATAGTTGCATGAGTTACATGTTAAGTTTTGTTCTGGAGAAGTTTAGTGAGACTAAACTACATGAATTTTTGTCATCGCGTAGGGGTGGTGTGTGTTTTGGGTCCCTCTGAAGTATGAGTGTGTGTTTTTGGTCTCTGTGGTCCTTGTTCTCCACCCCTCTCCTGCATCACACTTCCTCGAGGTCCCTGGCGGTTCGTGGACCCTGTTCGTGGCACTTTTAAAAGAGAAATCTTTCCTTTGAAGTGTTTGCGACATGACAGGTTCCTCTATTCGTTTCATTTCCACGCACCAAACCCCCTTCCACACCCCCCCACCTCGCCTGCTAATTATCGTTAACCAGGCTGCTGATTAGAAACACATCGACCTAGATTCCCCATGCGTTCACCGGCAGGAAAGGGTTAATCCCAGAACCGGGGACTGTCATTGGTCGCTTCTTTCCTCTTCTCTTTGGAGTGGAAGAGAGCTAATGAGGTCCCGTCAGAGCCGGGGAGAGGTGTTAATTTGGCCTATGAAGTGGAAAGGAGATTAAGGACAGTAAGAAGTCGAGTTTACAGCTTAAAATACATCGCTGTCCTTATTAATCCAACGGCCCTGAGAGACCAGCAGCACTTTTTGGTTTTATAATGAAGAGTGTCTTATAATGAAGGTAATTTTAATAAAATTTATTGCGGGAGGATGTACCACGCCGGGTGTCTTAATAGTGTCAGACGCACCTTTGGGTCTGTTGGACGAGGTGTTACTTCTCTCTCTCCCTCTCTCTCTCTCTCTCTCTCTCTCTCTCTCTCTCTCTCTCTCTCTCTCTCTCTCTCTCTCTCTCTCTCTCTCTCTCTCTCTCTCTCTCTCTCTCTCTCTCTCTCTCTCTCTCTCTCTCTCACTCTCTCTCTCTCTCTCTCTCTCTCTCTCTCTCTCTCTCTCTCTATCCTCTGTCTCTCCCCCCCCCCTCTCTCTCTCTCTCCCCCCCTCTCTCGCTGTATGTCTCTATTTGGTCTTATTTTCTCTCTTTGATAAGGGTCATGATAAATGCAGTTTGTCAGCGATTCCTTAACATGTGAAATGTGAAATACATAAGCTAGAAACTTTGTCAAGTACACAAAAGGAGGAACGAACTCTAGTTAAATAAAAGCCCTCATGGAATTTCAATCATCATTTTAAACCTAATTGGAATTTTATTTAAGGGTTTCAACCCCAAAGACGAAACTAGATTTCAAACTTCCAGAACATATACTTCCCAATGGGATTAAAAAAAGTTTAGAAAAGTTAAAGGGAACAGTTTTTGGAAGTCAAAATGAACATTTTCTGTCATTATTTTGTTGAGGTGGATTTACTCTAATGATTTTTGATCTGTGAATGCCTAAAGACATGAAAGATGATAAAAGATGATCCAAATTTCAACAAAATCGTATTCATTGTCGGGGTTTGGCATAAGGGTGATTCAATCTTGACATAATAGTAGAAACTGTTTCTTTAAAGAAATCATGTAAGAGTTTACATCATTTTAATTCAATACTTTTTTACATGTATTAGAAGATACGTGGTGCAAGGAAAGCAAGAAAAATATTAAAGATTAAATGCACCATTATTTGTATTGTACTTAAATGTGCTTGCATGTTTTTATTGTTAAGCACTTCTTGTTTTCATTAGGTTCAAATGCTTCTTAGTTCATTTTATTTTTCCCTTTGCTTATTTTAAAGGGACGGGCCACCCAAAAATGTAAATTCTGTCATGAATTACTGACTCTTGGGTTGTTCCCAATCCATAGTTTGGAAATGTATTTGTTCTGAAAAACATAAAGAAAGATATTTGGAAGAATGTTACCGTAGTAGAATAAAAGGAAAATAGTGGGCGAAGCCTCAGAACTGTTGGTTTAAAAAATCTTCTTTTATGTTAAGAAAATATGCAATGTTAGTGAATGATGTCACATAATTATTAGGCGTTAACATTCTTGTTAATATCCTTTTTTTTTCACCAAACAATGTGCATAAAACGTGAGAGTGAGTAATTCATGGCAGAATTTAAAATATAGGGTAACTATCCCTTCACCTCAATTTGGTTTTAATAATTTGTTCAATGTATGTACTTGGAGGAAACTGTAAAAAAATGCTTGCATTACTCATAGTTTATCCATTATGATCCTGTTGCATTGTTTGAAAAATGACAACACAATATCTAAAAGTGATCTTGTACACTCCTGTCTTTGGTGGTTGACTTGGGGAAGAAGCTCTAGATCTCTTCTTTGTCTCTGATGAAGTAGAATTTTTTTCTCTGTCTCTCTCTGTGTCTGTTGGCACTTGCCGAGAGAAAACATCAACGCAGGCTCTAATTATGAAAACTTGCTTTACAAAGATAATCCGAGGACTAATTTAGCGTGCACAATGAGAGTTGTGGCGGCGTGCAGATGGAGAATCTGATAAATAGTTCGTAACGTGTAATTAGCAACTTGGTTCAGATTCGTGCCATTAACCCCTGCGGCCGGGAAATCTTCACCCGCCGTTATCAGATGAAGAGGTGAAGGCGATCCAGCTGCCTGCGCTCCAGACGCATGTGTCTCTCTTGGGGATCCGTGGTGGGACACCTGTTTTCTGGGGTACGCGGGTCTCTGAAGAACATTTTAAACACTCAGCACTAAATAATTCATCTGTGGCTTTTGTGCATGCGTTCACACTTTAGTGAGTTTGAGGTTTTTAATGGGCTTTTGGTGTTTCTTGGATGTAAGAGAGAATGAGAATGTGTCTGTCTGACTTGTTGTACAGGTACTATAGCCCATTTTTATAACATTTCTCTCATCATTTATAAACCTTCATGTGATTTCAAACCTATATGACTTTTTTGACATTTCGAAAAGAGATATTTGATACAATGTTAGTAACCAAACAACACAGAAATTCCATTGTACATAGAATTATTTTTATGGTACTAATTCACATGTTTTAAAACTAGATCCAGATGAAAAAGAGATCAGTCAAAACAAACAAACAAAAAATTTAGTGCACATTATTTCTTGGATAAAGTAATACGTGAACACCACTGAGACATTTCTCAAAATATCCTCCTCTGTATTCTGCAAAAGAAAGTCATACAGATTTGAGGGTTACTAAATGTTTTTTGGGTGAAGTGTCCGTTTAAGTCATAAAGCTTTTGTTGTTTTTTATTTGGAATATTTTCTGTAATCGTACTTTTCGTATCATAATAAATCGTAGCCGGTTGTAACTTCAGTCCGGCATGTAAGCCGTGGTCTGAATATCTAGCACGAGGTGAGTTCCACCGTCTCTGGTGCCGCGACATCCTTTATTTTTTGATTAATTCCTGAAGGAAATGATAATTCATCTGAAATGCATAAATATGTTATGAATCGCAGAATAAATCAAAGAGTAAAGGCACGGGTAATTCATTATAGCAGTATGTAAGAGAAGAGTGTGTTGTGTGTGTGTGTTGTGTAGCTTCCTCTCAGCGTTATGACGAGAAGTGTAATTACCTCTCTGTTCTAGCGGCTGCCTCCGGCTGTGCCGATTTGTACGCTCCTATGGGCCTGGCGGTCGTAAACCTTTTCCTGGGCTAATTGTCATGAGGGCCTAATGCACTGCCATAACTGAAGTGAGTGTGTGTGGATGCTGCGGTGTCTCTCGCACACACTTTCACAAGACTCAACTTGAAGCGGGACGCTGCGGTTGATGCTCCGCTCTAAATCTTTTAAAGCATCACCATCTTCATCAAATCCCAATAGTTTTTTACCAAAATTCTGTAGATAAACCAAAAATCTTTCTTCTCTTGAAACCATAAGACATTTGAAGAATGTTGGTAACTGGACAACAACAGGGCCTATTAACTTCTATATGCAAGTCAATATTCTACAAAATATCCCCTTTTGTGATTTTGTTTGAAATATATAGAGGGTTAATGGCAGAGTTTCCATTTTTGGCCTGGATCTCTTTAAAACTACATCCTCTGGTCATCATCTGTTGGATATTGATGTACATCTTTTTATGAGCTCTGAACAACCGAAAATACATTCACAATTAACTAAAGTTGAATGTTTCATACAGATAAAGCGATATAGAGACTGATGTTATTAATGTAAATTTTTAATCATAAATAACATTTTCTTTTCACTCATCTGCCATTTCAAATTACTTTTCACAATGCACTCTGGGACTACCTCCTCCTCAGAGGTTATACATAATGCATGTTCATATCTACGTTTTAGGACAGACTTCATGTTGGTGGAATGGCTGTGATGACCTGAAATACTGTCTAGGAAGCAGCTTACTTGGAAAAGAGCGACTGCGCGTGCGCTCGTGCGTGTGTGTGTGCGTGCGTGTGTGTGTGTGTTTGTGCATGACTGTGTGTTCAGAAGAGTCCACCTGAATTATTTTCACAGGGACAGGTGTGTGTGTGTGTCTTGGGGCATCATCTAGTTTTCTGTTCTCGTGTAAAGCAGGTGATTTTCTTCTCACTGAAACATTTGCAGAAGCATTTTTATTAACATTTGCAGAAGTTTAACTGCGGTTACTGCTGAGCTTTTCAATTCACTCTCTAATATGAATATTTCAAATATTAACAGGGGAATCTCAATAAAACCTCAATGTTTTAAACTCCAATTCAGTTTCCTAGCCTCTTGAGAAGTTCTTAAAAAAAACAGATATACTCACATGTTGTGCTTGATTTCAGGGTTCAGAGGTGATACCACATATTCAACCCCCCCATTGTGATTTCAAACCTGTAAGACTTTCTTTTTCTTTTGCAGAACATTTCTCATAATATCTTATTTTGTGTTACAAAGAAAAAGAATCGCATTTAGGATTGAAATAAGAATTGTGGGTTGGCACTTTTAGACCCGCATAGCAACACCAAAGCAACGTCCTGTATCACTTCAGCATCATGGTAGTGAGTTCTGAGAGATCTCATACAGCACTTTTCTCAGCAAATGTGTTTTGTATATACTGTTGTATAATTTTTTGGCTCAGTTCTAGAACACATTGTAATGCGTTAATGACCACGGTTGTCACAGGCCGAGCCACACTGGCAGGTTCATGAGCAGGAGGTCCATTAGGTATTCCTGTCAAGCCGGAGCTAGGCCGCAATCCGCTGAGCCGATATAAATAGTTTGCGGCAGGCTTGAAGCCGGGACTTTCCTCTCGACTTTATCACCCGCGTCCAGAACGTGTTAGCAGGGTGTAATCTTTCTCTTTGTTCTTTCTTTGTAACGCACTGAGCTAATTTGAGGAAAAAGTTCACGCCTAAACTTACTTAAGTAGTGCGTTGTTAAACTAAAAAATACACCAAACCAAACATTCAGTGATGATGTGCTCACCCATGTGTTGTTCTAAACCTATATTGTCAAATTATGCAAAATATTTTTATACAATATTTATGCTTTATGTACAAAACAATTATTCACAGTATCTTAATAAATATACAGTAGCACTTTTAAAGGCAAGTTCATAATTTATCTGGAACAAAAAGTAACAAAAAGAGAAAGTTACAAACCAAATCTACACACAAATAAGACATAAATAATCAATATATTCTAAAAGATCATAGTTGTCAAAATGTATTTTCCAATAATTTGGATATATTATTTTGTTTTCATTTTCTGATAACATTCCTTCCCGTAAGTCCAAATTCTCAAAGAGTTTTGAAAGATCATCATAAACAAATGCAGTTTTTTTTTTGCTTTAGAGGTGGGACTTTATTATCGTGTTTTCTAACAATCAGTTGTTACTATACAAATCACATTGTATACATTTATGTCATATCCATGAGATCAGATTACATTTGCCGGAAAGTTTTGAAGCATTTTTGTGGACCTGGTGTAGTAGTCGCTTAGTGTTCTTCAATTTGGCACCACGTCATTAGACCGAAATAGGAGTAGTTAAAATACAACACATTAGCAAACATCATAGGGAAAGTTTTTTCATTGTAAACTACAGTACATGATGCGTCCTCATGTGGGATTTTAGATCCGTGATGTCCTTGTTTAACAAGATTCGTCTCCCTTTCTCTCCAGTTTGTTATTCTGTTAAAACGAATGCCTTGTCTGCATGCGTGCGGACGAGTCATTTGTCATTGAGAGTGGCATTTCTACAAGCCGTGTATTTGTGTCTAAGTATGTGTTTTATAAATAGGTTTCTGAGGCTGTAGCCAGGTGGAATTGATGCGCTTCAGCACATTTTCTGGTTGTCGTCAGTGGAAGGTTTCATTTTTACCGTCCCGTCTGCACAAGGTCTCGGAGCTCGTGAAGCAGCGGCGAGCGATGCCGCCGCTGTGTAAATGTTAGACGTGTTTGCGAACGCAGCATCGCCGTACTGAACACACACAAAACACCCATCATGACAGAGATGGATGCAAATTTCCTTTCCATGTTTTTTCTGTATATTCATGAAGACAACTAGATGGAGAGAAATGTAAACTTTTATATGCGTCTCAGACATTTCTCCTGAGAAAAAGAGCCAGAATCCCTCACTTCGTCTTCAGAGCAGATGCTCGGTGTGGATTCAGATGAAGGAACGGTCAGCAGTGGCAGACGCTCCGTCTCACGGCTCTGTTTGTTCTCGAGTGGCGGAACGCGTGACGTGTAGAACCCCAGCCAGATTCTCGTGATCCGTCATGTGACAGGGACGCCGTTCGCTGGCACAAACACCCTCAAATTAGCCAATAAAAACGTGTGAAATGGGTGGCGGCGCGCCGGCCGACTACATGCCAAAAGAAATAAACATCAGTTCTCTTCTGCACAAACCGGGAGCTGAGTCAGATAGTGGCATTTGTGTTTCTAATGAAAGCAGTGACATGTGTTTGCACAGCAGCGTTAGAGCGCTCAGGCCGAATGTGATGCTTCTTATTCTTCATGGATCCTAAAGGTTTAACACACAAATAAACAGCTGACTGTGACACATGAACGTGTGAGAGTGATGACAAACCATCAGATTATGGTGTAGTTGAGACTGGCGGATGGGATTTTCAGCCGTAAGAATTGCTGAAGGGTTATACGCCTGCTTTGATGAATGACATTTAAATCAGCCACAAAATCAAGATCTCATCCTCGTGTGGAGCTGTGATGTACAGATGTTGTGTTTTGACACTTGTGTTGTGTTAAAGCAGTCTTGAGTAACTTGGAAATTAATTTTTCAAGATGTGATTTTGAAAATGAACTATGATTTTATTGTGCTACAGTATAGTATTTGTTAAAGGTACATTTATTTATAAAATGGCAACTTTTTTTAATCAGAATATTTGTAACGTTTTCTCGTTTAGAAAACACGTGCGGATTTCTCAGGTTTATCTTTATGCTTTAAGATATTCTTTGGTCTTTCTTCTGTTAAAGAATATCATAGTTTTATTAGAGCAAAACAGCTATATGGCACTTTGATTAACATTTGTGTAACCAGAGTTTTACTATATCTGATGTCATGGGTAACTACAGTTACTTTAGAAATACCAGTCTACCAGCCAAAAGTTTAAAACACTTGGCTGAAATGTTTCCAATGATCCTAAAAATCTCAAGATGTCGTATTCCTATCTTTAAGATTACTTTTGAAGAAAAAATACAATAGTTTGATAAAAATGTGTTGGTTATAATAAAAACTGTACTTATATTTTTTTAAAGCACAATTTTTTACTTGATTAAAAATGGCCTAAATGACAAAGAAAAGAACCCTATAAAATGTCTTTAAAAAGGGATATTCTCTAAAAGTTTTTTAAAAAGGGCCCCAGGTTGAAATGAAGCTGAAATCTACAGTTTTGCAAATTCTAGATAATACTTAATATAACATCCAATAGATTTATATTACTTGCTTTTTGCAACATAATTATTTTATTTATTTATTTTTCTCAATGCTTAAAAGAAAGCATACGTGTTTCAAAACGTTTGCCAGTTTGTTAATCCTTTATTTGTATGTTTGTAAATCTGGTGTCACCGTTCACCTGTTCGTAGATATAACTCTTATGGTGAGTCTCTCTAGTGTTCGCCATCTTGTAAAATATAATAATTCCTCCGTCAGGGCAGTAATAGATGTGTGTGGGATAGAACAATGGTGTGTGTATCACACATTTCAGATCTATAGTTTTTTTTCTCTTGCAGTTGGTTTGAACTTCCACCGTCTGTTTAGGGCAACAGAAGTGTTGAATCTCTAGAGTTTTCATTTAACACGGTGTCGAGCTGTGAAGAATAATTTCACTGGGATCTAAACACATTAATTGAATATCATAACTTTCAGAAGCCGCCTCTCCTAAAGGTACCTGAAATTTTAATTTAGACTTCAAAAGAGCTCCGACTTTAAAGTAAATCTATTGTTTTTCATTTAGACTTGCAATTTTCCACCTTCTCTCGCAAGCGGTGCGCGCACCGTATGTAGTTATGATTGATCTGGTAATTAAAATATGCAGAGAAGGAAAAAATATTAAGCGCTTCTTTTTGTTTTAGAAAACAGCCAACAGATGATTTTTTTAACCCCGGCAGATAATTAAATCTCGCGCATTGATGTTCTTTACACGTGTTCAAGTCCCTCATTATTTTTCCATTTTCATCTTTCTTCCAAGAGATCGATAGATTGATAAGATGATGTTGCTAATCTTAAATTATTTAAAAAGGAGAAAAGTAACTTACTTCGCTGCTGGCAAAGTGTTTGAACTTTCATTCTCTCCTCAAAAGACGTGCGTTCGAGCACCTGACCACGCTTCATCTCCACGCTACGGAGTCGGAGCACAATGAGTTAAGTCATTCATTTCATTTCCTTCTTTTATCCTGGAAAATATAGAATGCGGCGCGTAACAGATCAATGCTTGTCAAGACTAATACCCCAAACTAAGAAAGAAATGGCAATTCAAAGACCGGGAGCATAAAGTAGGCCAATTAGTACCTAGGGAGCGTTTTGCGGGGCGAGATATCGCTGCGATGTGTCATTTGCGTTAACGCTGAGGCCGATTGTTTATAATATGACCTGACAGTTTCAGGCTCTTCACTATGGGATTAAGCACAATACTAATTAACATTTGCCTGCTGTGGTGCCGGAACAGAAAAACCTCTTTTCTTTTCTTTTTTTTTTATGAAAAAGACATGATTTCTCTGAATTATCTCTTAAGGACCATCAAGAGTTTCTTTAAAAGAAAGCAAAACATCTTGGAAATTTTGTTTGGTTTGAACATTATGTGAGGTCACGGAGCCTTTCATTAAAAGGCAGCTTTAGAAAAAAAAGCTTGTTTTGAAGAGCATGCAATTTGCGTATTGTACTGTGTCATGAAACTTCCAAAATAAGAAAATGTTCTTTAACATTTTTGTAGAGTTACTTAATATTTAACATTTGCACATGTTAGAACACCTTAAAATGCTCCGGAAACATTCAGACAGGTGAGACGAGAAAAGCAACATTTGTATATCCATTTACAATCTCTCATCCAGAGGAAATACTCAGTTCAATGAAAGCAGCGTCTATTCATCCTCTTGGTTTCCGTGGTGATTGTCACTCTTTTAATTGGTTCTCGAGGGATTAGTGTCAGGGAGTTTCTTTCTTCTAGTGATGCTATTGACCACATGCGGGTGTGAAAGGACCAGCAGGTTTATAGTTCAGTTTCCTGTAGAGCCGAAGCGTTAGTGTTGTATTTATTTATTTCATTTTGTTTGTAGGAGAACAGAGTTTATGAGGATTAGAGCTATGTGTTCGCGTGAGGGTTTATTGCAGTGTTGGGAAGTTACTAACTAAGAGTATTAAAGCTACTAACTTTATTAGATCTTCAAGAAGCATGACAGCAGCCCAGCGGCTTCACATACATACTGAAGCTTTTCCAGGAACGGCTTATTTCACCAACTAGTAGATGCGAATCGGCACAAACTGCTTTGGTTCTGGATTTTTTGGTCATGTTGTGTTACACCCCCAGACGTGTTTGTGAGTGAGCAGACGTAGGTGATAATCAAACACACTTAGACCTGATCACACACCTCACATCAGAAACTTTGACAAATCATTTTACATTCACCTTTGTCTTTACAGTTTTGTAGTTTTTGTAAGTTGTTTTCTAAAGGTTTGTCACCTTCATTAAGATGCGATTTAAGCAAATTTAGAAGTTAAGTTACATTAAGATTTCTGTTTTGCAGCTTAGTCTGTCCCCCATAGATGTGTTTGTGGGGTTGTGTGTTTCTATGATTGTTTGTCTGCCTGGTTGTGGGATTATATGTGTGCGTCTGTGTTATCAACTTCTGTTTGTTTGTGCTTTGTATGTGCATTCTAATGTGTGTCTGATTGTGCATCTGTGTCATATATTTGTGATGTTTTTATATATTTGAGTTCTATATTCGTGTTTCTGTATATGTGTGAAACTAAAAGTGTCTTTTATGTGATTGTAACTGTGTTTGTGTCTGTTCGATTGCGTGTGTCTGCGTGTGTCTGCGTGTGTGTGCGTGTGTGTGCGTGTGTGTGTGTGTGTGTGTGCGTGTGTGTGTGTGCGTGCGTGCGTGCGTGCGTGCGTGCGTGTGTGTGTGTGTGTGTGTGTGTGTGTGTGTGTGTGTGCGTGTGTATGCTTGTGTGTGTGTACGCTTGTGTGTGTGTGTGTGTGTGTGTATGTGTGCGTGCGTGCGTGTGCGCGTGGTGGTCAAACTGCAGTTTATTACATTTCATACGGAGAGTTATTTCGGTCAGTGGACAAAGGTGTATTCCCAGACTAAATCATCTCAGTCACACATTTCAAACACACTTGCACACACTCTAACCCTCTCTCGCACTCACAAAACTGCACACTTTCTCTTGTCATCTGTTTGTCTTCATTTACATTAGTCACATGAATGCAATATACATTTAATGACTTTAATCATCTTTTTGCAAGCTGTGCAGATTCTTATCTTCTAAGCGCTGTCAAATATCCATCATGCATGTCATCATTAATGAGTTTTAGCAACAGACAGAAAACAGGATACGTAAGCATAGTTTACCATGTGTTATCCAGTTTACCTGCTCAGAATCCATGACCCAGAAGATGCTGTGTTGAGAGTTTGTTTCATCACAGATGACAGGTGTGTAATCACATGTCGAAACAGCATCTTTATCGTAAAAATAGAAACACAGGTTGAGATTTCACCTCAAAGAATGTGAAATAACAACAGCAGTAACACAATAACAGACACTTTTAATACTTTGCTATAGTGAAAAATTATGCATTAACACAATATAAATATCAAACTTCTATTAGTTTAAAATCTATTAGTTTACCTTTCATATTAAATATACTTTAGTAAACGGTACTTAAAATTGTTGTTTTTTAACTTTACCTTAGTAAATATTAAATGATACCACAATGGTACAATTAAGTATCAATACTAAATACTGTTTTATACATTTAGTACACGTGCTACAGTATACTACAGTCTACTATGGTACATTTGAATGATTACTACAGCTTTTACTACAGTATACTACTTTTTACTGCTGTTTACTATAGTAAATATTCAATTATGCTATAGCATTTACAACACTTAACAAGTATATGCTGATACGTGCTATAGTATGCCACAGCATTTACTGCGGTATACTACAGTTTACTATAGTAAATGCAAATTATGCTACACACTGTTTCATATGAGGTGTATATTTTATAGTTGGTGTTTGTGAAATATAGATATGGATTCGATGTAGTTGGTTACAGTTTTTGCTAATGAAATTAAATCTTTTGTTCATTAGAATGAGGTGCAGTAATAAATCAAGTACAATAATATCCGAACTCTGGTTAGTTTTAATGTCCATCTCTCCATACATGAAGCCCATTAGACTCCACATCATCCAGTGCTTATAGTGAAGCCATCCGGCCAAGAAAGTGGCATTAGACAAACAGAGTGAATTTACGTTACAGCTCTTAGAGTCTGGCACAAAGACACGGAGCTCAGCAGAGGTTTTGGTCTCTGTCCAAGTGTCCACAGAGGAAGTCCCAGTCTGGAGAGTTATGGGAGTCATCAGTGGTCTCTGCCGTCCCTCTGGGTCCCATTCAAGCCGCTGCAGATTCATTCCGCTCGGTGGGTCTCAGAGGTCATATTCATACATGCTTAAGGGCCTTGAAATGATTAGCTGCTTATCACCGACAGATGCTTGTCATTTTTCAGGTGTCGGGACTTTAAAAATAACCCTCAGACATCATTCACGCATGCAGCGTTAGTTAAATTCACAGAGCTTCCCGGCATCTGAGGTTTTCACACAGCCGAACAGCGTCTCAGACGCACAGGTCTGGGTTAATATCTCTTTGTTCCGCCGTTTGCTAATTATAGCAGGTGACGGCACACCTTCACGCCGCGCCGGAGTCTTTTGACAGCTCGACACGAGAGATGTGAACGAGGAAGGATATCGCTCCGTGAAATATGGATGACATCAAAAAGCCTTAAAGGTTATTACAAATTAATACTGGCAGGATAACGTCGTAAGAAATAGGCCGGCTGAGGCGGGTGAGCTGTTTTAAATGTTTAATTCTGCGTACAGAGATGACCCAGACTCCTCTCCTCCTTCAGTTCCAGGATTTTAGACACGGGTCAACAGTACCGTATGGTCCTAGACATATTGACACAGATTATACGCTGATTTAGCTTTAAAATTTTAAGCAGCAGGATGAATTAAAAGACTTTTCTTAGGGGGTCTTAGTGTGCTGTCAGCGTGGTAAACCCTCTCTGTAACATCCTTGAAATTCTTGTTTAAAGCACTTTGGAGCAAGTCTGCATTCTTGTTTCTTAAAGGGGAGGGTTCAAGCCCAAATGAAAAAGACCTAAGTTGACCTAATAATGAAGATTCTGTCATCAGTTTTTAAAGTAGATATTTGGACAAATGGCTAAGTGGAAGACAATGAGGTTCAGTATTGTTTGGATATCAGGGAGAAAGTCATTTAGGTTTAAAATGTCATTATGGTAAGTAAATGATAAAATCTTTTTCTTTACTCTTAAAAAATTATGAACTGCCACGATTCGTTTTTTTTTAATAAAAAATAGTCATCGGGCTGTTCATTTCATTCTATTGCTCTTTTTTTATTAAAATTTCTTAAGGGGAGAGTTCACACCAAAATTAAGGGACTTCATCATTTTCATCATTTTGAAGAATGTTTGCAACTCCACTGACTCCCACTGTATTAGTCTTTTCTTAAAATATCTCCTTTTGTGGTTCACTGCAGAAGTGTCACATTTTTGGTTATGTTTAATGTGCAAACCGTTCTTACAGGAACCCTTTGCTGAATTTTAGAGTCTGTATATCTGCTCATACCTTTATGTGAATTCTAGAGTCTGACAGCACAAAAGACTGCGGTTCTCCGCTGACAAGTTTAAATTCACCGAGGCGTCACCGAACACGAAACCAGCGGCCTCTGTAGGTTCACAGACACCGAAAAGCTCTCAGCGTCGCCTTTATTTTTTCATCACTTCTTCTCTCGCTCTCATCCCCGAAGTGACTCGAACCGTTGCCCCTGAACGCTTCACCGTAATGACGGAAGACACTGTACAAAATTGCCTTGTTTATGGCGGTAATGTTAGCTGTCTGTTCCAGTGTCGCTCTCTTCGGAGACGCGAGCGTGGCAGCCGGTCTGAAGTGAATTCGCTGGGCGACTACCTGGAAACATCAACAGTCATTAATTATGCAAAACTCCCCGCGTGGCAGGATCCGAGGAGCTGCTCGGCACGGCGAAGACGACTCCTATTAGACTGGATGTGCTTCACGATGTGCTTGACGATGAGCCCCCGCTGCCTCAGGCCCTGCATGGATTACACACACGCGTCTGAGCATACCCACACAGACTCGCTCCCTCAAACAGGCCTTACGTTTCTGAGGTGTGCGTTGTTTGCTGTAGCACCCGCATCAGATCTCCCGTCTCCCCCCGTCGCTGTATTTCTCGCGGTGTGATTGCCTGTGTACCCACGATACAGCTCTGATGTAAAAATGCAGGGAATGTGACAGAACTGACACCTAATATTTCACTCTCCGATGGCTGCTCGACGCCGGGCCGCCACACTTTTACGTTATTATAAAGTACTTTCTGATGGGCTCCAGTGGTCCGCGTCAACTATACGTGCCGTTTCGTTTGAGGTTTCCCGAGAGGGCGCTTTAGTACGACTTTCAGATTCAAATACGAAGTGAGGTGAAGTGGGGAAGGCTCTTTGTTGGTGATCAGAAGGTTGCTGGCTTGATCCAGACAGGGTTTGAATATTAAACCTAAAAATGAAGATCTGTTTGTAACCCTCATTTGGATGGAAACCTGTAGGTGACTCTTTCATCAGTAGAACACAGAAGGAGATATTTTGAGACATGTCTCAGCGGAAGTTAATGGTTATTAACATTCTTTAAAATAGCTTCTTTTGTGTTCTGGAGAAGATTTAAAGTCATACAGGTTTAAAATTTCTTAAAAGTCCTTTGACTGACAGTTTACTTTTGTAAAAAAAAAAAACTATCTTTCTTATTCGTGTTTATTTTATTGTTCCAACTATATGTCAACAATGGACCCATTTGTTGTCTATTTTTATTCTTCCAGAGAAAATTAGACACTGAGAAAAGGTGATACTCTCGTGTGGTTTTTAGATCTGCCCATTTTCTGTCCCTTCACTCCATTCCATTTCTGGCTTGCATTTCAGTGTAATATCAAGATACAAAGGTTAAAAAATGCACAGACATCTTTGTTAAATCTGAAAAAGAGCTGTAAGATTTAAATCTTGAACGTCACATGACAGTGTAGTTGATTCCGGTGAAGCATTGGGTTCAGTGTGTGAGTTTTTTTGTTTGAGCGGATGTTCTGTTGGCATGACGTCCTGTTACAGTGAAACAAAGGCGGCGTTGACACTGGTAATTAATTAGGCTATTACGCCTTCTGCAATGATAATTGCCGGGCTGGAAAGTCACCAGCTCTGTGAGAGAGAGAAGAGCCACAACGGGCGAACTCCATCCATCACACTCTCTGTCGCTCTCTGGATCTCTCTCTTCACACCGATGGCTCACCTTGACTGGCACCCAAGTGTTTTTAATGAATGAGCTCCATCCGTTCCTCCGGCCACTCGCAGGGGAGTTTTTTTTTATAGAGATGTTGTGGAACTTCATGACTGAATTATGAAAAAAAGATTTCTCTTCTGTGTCGATCTTTGTTTTTTAGCCCGAGGTTTCATCTCATCGCTGAACTCACGTTATTCTTCAAACGTCTGTAAATTCTGCTCTGCTGTAAGAGACGTGATGGAGAGACTTTAGATCTGTCCTTGTGTTGCCTGGTGAGCTAGTGAGATCACGGCTGGTGTCGGCGAGGTTGGATTGGGATGATCTGGTGAGGTTATAGGGCTTGAATCTGGATGACTTTGATCTTTGTTTAATGTCTCTATGAGTTAATCTGTTCTGGATTTGGAGCTGAACTGAGATCTGTAAGACTCATTGAGCTCAATGTCCGACATCATTCAATTGCCTTCAATCTACAGTGTGAGGGGTTATTGAACTGAACTGAGATCAGTATTCTGTAAGGCAGGTATTCACCAAGATACCAACCGAACCAAAATTTTAAATTTGAGTGCCAGCAGAACGTTTCCTTTGGATACATTTGATATTAAAAAAGTGAATTGGTCCACGTAAAAGAAAATGTCATTTTATGAATTGATAGCATTTTGGAAATGTGTTACAATAATTCAAACGATAATTAAATTAAGTTTTACACCAAAAACAGATGAATGGAAACCCTATAACAGTATAAATCAAGTTAGTAAATATTCCAGAAGTCAACAGCGCTGGAGGAAGTTTGTGTTTGAGAGTGACACTGGCAGCTGATAGGAATTGACGTGGACACTGGATGTGTGTCAGATCCGTTTTTGCTCATTTCGTTTTAGTCTCAGAGACAGTTGCTCAGAATCAGGTTCATCCCTTACCATACAGAGCAGATTTACACATGATGTGGTGTGTTGGAGCGATGGAGAGCTCAGCCATCAGAATGTGTGTATAATCTTATATCATTTTGGTTAACTATCATTTGACATGGCCTAACTCAGGCAATATTTAATATATCAAGATTTTATTTTCACGGTATGTTGTCTAAATTATGTAGAGCACAAAAAATAAAAAAAGGACTTGCTGGGTCTTTAGTGGCTGGTTCACATTCTTTAGGAGGTGGTGTTATACATATGAACGTTTAAAATTGGTCTTGGAGTTTTTTGTGGTCCAGCCCACAGGTCAGTTTGTGTTTCCACAGACTAATCATTTTGAGTGAACACACACACACACACACACACACACACACACACACACACACACACACACACACACACACACACACACACTGAATGTTCAGTCATCATGATTCACTCGCTAATGACATAATCACCAGTTGTGATCATTGTAATTGATGAGTGTCTAATTGCTAATTGCTAGTCTTTATTAAAGCCTCTATCCATCATTTCTTCTTTTCTTTTCTCTTTGCTTTTCTTTTCTCTTATCTTTTCTTTTCTTTTCTTTTCTTTGCTCATGTTTTCTCTCTCTCTCTCTCTCTCTCTCTCTCTCTCTCTCTCTCTCTCTCTCTCTCTCTCTCTCTCTCTCTCTCTCTCTCTCTCTCTCTCTCTCTCTCTCTCTCTCTCTCTCTCTCTCTCTCTCTCTCTCTCTCTCTCTCTCTCTCTCATTGATTTCTCTGTTTGAGTTACACGCGGATCTTTGAAATCTGGCAGGTCTTAAGTTTTTGTTGAATTTGTGTTTCAATGTGAATTTTTTAAGTTTATCAGACCTTTGAAGTTTTAATTACAGAATAAAATAGTACTGATAGCCAATCTAAGATAAAACTATTGAAAGAATCTGGGTTTTTTAAAACCAGATCAGAATAAAGAGCTATTTTTTTAATGGTTCTTTTTCTGGAGACTGCTTAATGTTTATTATGAACTGTGTAACACTTTTCACAAGGTCCACTACCATGCACTAGCAATACTTATACAGCATTTATCTGTTAACAATAGTTAATGCATCATGAACACACATGATTAACAAGGATAAATAAATGCTGAAAACTGGTTATATTAATTTGTTTAAGCAAATGCGTTTACTAACGTTAACACATACCTTCATGTGACCCTTATTGTAAAATGTTACCAAAGACTGGGACTAATATTAGATGTAATGAAAGATTTGAACAGATTTGTTGACCCAAGCAAAAAATATTCATTATGTTGTTATATATCGTTTGTAATGTGACCATCAGTTTGATGTTATCTTGTAATTTAAGCACCACATGTGTTACAGTGTCCCCTTACTGGATGTGTGTGTGTGTGTGTGTGTGTGTGTGTGTGTGTGTGTGTGTGTGTGTGTGTGTGTGTGTGTGTGTGTGTGTGTGTGTGTGTGTGTGTGTGTGTGTGTGTGTGTGTGTGGTTTAGTTGTGGAGATTATCTCTGTGTTTTCTATTTATGAGGCAAGGAGTCATGTTGAGGTTCATACACACATCTCCTGTGATGATGATAATATTGATGATGATGGGCAAACATGATTCTCATGGTAAAGTTTCGCATTAGAATTTGTTTTACCTCTAGAAAATGCAGATGTAATGCTTCTTCATCTTGTGTAAATTCAAAATAAATCTTTGTTGTCTTTTGCCAGATTACAGGGATTTATCTTTTCATAATTATCCGGGCATATGTGAGACAGTCTGTGCTCAATTCATTCATGCTTTTAGAATGCTGACTACGAGAAAGAAAAAATGCCCCTAATAAACAATAGCTGATATTTCTTGGTTTCAAGTAGGATGACGTAAAAGGACTTAAAGTTAAGCAAAAAGTATTAAAAAGTTTGCTTTTTTGTGACTTCTTAGGTCCTGAGCTGTAAAAGGAACTGAATATCAGGTCTAAAAGGAAAAAGTTTTGCTGTAGTGGGACTCTTTTTCACCTTTGTTACACATGACATGATTCTTATTGGAAGTCTTTATATATTTTTAAAAGTAGTATGCAGGTACGTGTACTTGGGCAACGTTTCAGTGTGCCAGGATGAGATTTCCTAAAACATGTAGTATTAAAACAGCACACCCTGTATCCTATAATTCAGTGTGCTCGGTTTTCTATTTCTATTCCTCTTCTATTCCAGTTCCAGAGTGACAAATGAACCCATCTGTTTCTTGACGTACTTTAAGATATTTGAAACGTGTTGAGGTTGTGTGAAGTTATCATACAGTTATTCAACAACTTGGTTAATACATAAAATATATTTGTAAAATAAAAGTAAAGTTTTTACATAGTATTGTGCACGTCATGCAATACTCCATACTAAAGTATCCGGTAAGCAGTACATAATTCTATTCAGGTTTACATTAGGACTTCATGAAATAAAACCATATAGATTTGAATTTGAATATGAAGAGATTTTTTGTGTGTAGTCTCAGTCGTTGGCACCACTTTCACTTTACCCACAGGTCTATCCGCTCACATTTCAGATGGGCACCGCATGTCTCGTCAGGGACCTGGCCGGCCGTTTTGAGCAATAACCTTCCCTCCAGTGTGTAAGGTGACTGGAGTGTAACGGTGTTTGTTTGGAGGTGTTTGGTGTGGTCTGGATGTCTAGTGCACATATCCACAGGCACAGGTGCCCTCTCTATGGGGCCAGGTGGCACACCATTCTGCTCTCCGGCTCTTTCTTAATGAATCTGTAATTGGTTGGAGTCACCTGTGGAGAGGAGAATAGCAGGGGTGATGGGTCGGGTTATTCAGGTTTCTGTACGAGTCTGACCTGGCTTCATTGTGAACGGCAGTTCTACACAGACTCTGACGATCTGAGCCATTTACTCTTCATTTCTGACACACACACATGCACACATGCTGTGCTGGGAATGGAAAACAACATTTATTTATTCACTAATTTTGTCTCATTTTGGGTAACAAAAATGTTTGTTTTTTTAAATAAGGTAAACTTACTTATGAGGCAAAATCCTGCTTTATAAGAAACTCAATAGAGTGGTTTTAGAAGATGTGTCTCACATTGGGTTTATTTCTCTTGCCCCATTGGCAAATGTTTTTAATTTAATTGAATATTGTTAGATTTATGCCAAAAACCAGCGAAACATTGCCAAGTTGCAGTACAGATAGTAACGGTGCATTTTTTAACTCACAAAAAAGAGGTTATTTTGAATTATCGTGCACACATATTGGTTAACATTAAGTTAATTGTAAAAAAAATCATGTGCAGTTGCAGATGTCTTATGAAGCAAGCAAAAATACATCACATATTTGTTATAGCAATTTTAGGAAAGTATTCATTCCAAACTATAAAGATACATGTATATACATTCCCTTCTGGTTCAAGTCAAATATAACAAGTCATTCCAGATCAAATGTATTAAGAAGAGTCGCATATTAAGCATGTATACTGCAGAAATATAGTTTCACTGAAGTGTGCCGCTCTGAATTGACCCGTCTGTATTTTAATGTTGTTCATAAACAGTAGAATGAAGTTTTCCCCGGGTCCAAACATATGGAGCAGGATTATTGATTTGAATATGTGTTGTTATGTGTTGCACCGGCTCTTAAGTGTGTCTTAGATTGATGACCTCATCTCTCTCCTGCAGGTGGTTGCATTGAGCCAGCGCAGTAAGGAGGCGGAGTCTGCATTCCTGGGAATATATAAACAGCTGATCGAGGCCCCAGGTGAGCGCCGCACCTGCCCGTACACACACACATGCACACACACACATGCACACAAAGTCTAACATGCCATTCACATCAACCAATTGCTGTTGCATGTAACTCAATGATACAAATAAACCACGCCAAAAAAAAAGATGTTTATAATAGCAGGTGAGGACTCTTAAAGGGCCTTGGTCTCATTAAACATGATTTATAGTGATGGCGTCATGTGCTGTGACTTGACAGGGTGACTTGACATTTAAATTCACATCTAGGCATTTTGCGGATACTTTTATTGAAAGCAAAGAATCGAGGAGACAATAAAGCGGCAAAAATAACATTAGGCAAGGAAGGTTACCCAACTTGAATTAAATGTGATGCCGGCAACAGTGAAAGAATAATCCTGAACTTTTGTTTTCTTGGTCTCAGGTTCCAATCAGAGCTACACACACACACACACACACACACAGTGAAAGATTGAAACAGTGGATTGATGGTGCAGTTTACGGCAGAGGACAGATGATAAGAGAGAGAGAATGAATAGGGTCTGGTGCTAGGTCCTCCTATCAGTGATCACAAGAAATGTGATGTCACTGTTTACAGATTCATTGACTAAGAGACGCTGGAGAGATGTTAGATCAGCTGACGGACATTAAAGGTCTCCTTCATTCCGCCTACTGTATGTTGGGTGATGTCCAAATGTTTTTTCTCCTTTGAAGGGCATTACAAGGCAACAGACACATGTCAGTGTTTGTTATAAAGAAGCTTATGTTGATGGGGATGAACATGTAAATCTGAAAACCTGACATTACAGAAGTGTTCTGTTTAGTATTTTGGTTTTATTTTCAAGTATAAATATTGAAACATCAGCTTGAATCAAGATACTTTTTAATAATACAGAAGGTTTTGCCCTAAATATTAAAAAAGAGGGAAAAAATTGTTGCAATAGTAAATCTTTCAAGTATTGTCATATTTGTTGTGATATATATCTATCTGGATTAGAAATGATGTTTTTATATTTTTGGGGAAAACAAAAAACAATTTTTATACTTTTCAGAGTAAACAGATTTTGTGCAGGCTTAAACTTTGACTATAAAATATTACATCCTGCTTTAAAAGCATTTAAAGTAACTTAATTTATTCAACGCATTTGTTTGTAAAAATCTTCCTTATCATGTCGTATGGTTTTTAGTTTGTTAATTTTTGCATGAACAGACAGAACTTTTAAGGTCAGCTAAATGTGTCTCAGCGTGTGCAATGCGGTAAATATCGCCTGTAGCTTTCTGCTGGTCTGGTTTGCACAAGGACACATTCAGATGTTACTGAGGGTCACAGAGTCTCGGTGTTCCTGCCATTGGCCCAAAGCTGCGAGTGTGAACCTGCGCTTCCCCTTTCAGACAATGAGAGGTGCGTTTTCATCTGTATCGACCCCTGACAGACGCTGCCATCTGTGAGGGAGAGTCTGTTGTCTGCACAAACCTATTAATCTGTTTCTTCCCCTGGCTTTGAGCAAGGTCACCCCCCTCCGCTCCTGAGAAATAAACCACTCCAGGTGTAATAAAGGACAGTAAACTTATCACCGTGTATCCTCCACAATCCCAATGAAATCAAAATACCGGAGTGCACTTGAAAACTTACTAATGTAAACTAAAGTATAATGTAGTAGATGAAAGAAATTATTTAATTATTTATATAGGATATTATGTATATAGGATATTATATGTGATTTGATCAATTGTGGTTAAGTCTTTAGTTTACCATATTGTTTTCTATAGTGTATTAACACTAATTAAAATGTGTACCATTGATAACTATAGTAAATTTGAAAAAAATTGAAAACTTTGACAATTATATTTATAGTATACATAACTTATACTAATTATCACTGTAGTAAACGGTTATATACTTAAAGTCTGTAATGACTGCAACAAAAAAGTATGTGTATACCTACACTTCATTGTGTATTTTAACTATAGTAAATTGAAATTGTTGTAAACATTTAGTTTAATATTTACATGAATGAGCCATCGTGTTCTTATAGCATTTCCTTTAATAGACTTTATAAACTTAAACCTAAGTTGTTTATTGTCTGTCACATTAAGTTGATACACTGTTGTAAATACTGCAGTATACAAATATTTCTAGTATACTAATATTTACTATAAAAAGAAGCATGATTTTAAATCTGAAAATATATGTTACAGTATTATGTTTATTAACTTTAGAAATTAATAAAGTTTAGTAAATACTATACAGTTCTATACTACAGTAAAAAGTGATGTATAGTGCCCAGTTTATGTGCTGTTTTCTACAGTATTCAGTCGAATTAGATTTTATTTTCGCAGTTAATGTTCAATGGCATTTTTCTTAAGTTAACTATAGTAAGGATTACAGTATGCTCAAGCATTTTGTTCATGTGGATGGTTATGAGTCTCAGCAGTGCAGTTCAGATCAATGCATCTACAGTAGATAGTCTCTATTAAACATTAGTGTCCTGTGTCCGCCGCTCGTAACATATTGATAAAGTCAAAAGTAAAACAACTCGTCTCATCTGTTTATCTACAAAGACTTCTTCTGTTCATTCCTGGAGGAAGCGAACGGGAAACGCTGATGCATCTACATGCTAATCTCTCTCCGTGCGTCTTTTTTGTCTTTGTGGCTGATGTCGACAGAATCCCTGCGATGTGATGGCTCCCCGTTTCCATACCATAATGTTTTTCTCTCTTTTCCTGTTTTGTCAGCAATTACTTAATCCCTGATCGTTCAGCTGAGTATAATTACCCGAAAACAACTGTAAAACAGATGTACGAGACGTAAAAATGTGTGCGTGGCGGACACAGTTTTCTGTTTTTTTGATATGGTAAGTTGGTGTGATCCGGCAGTCGTGGCGCTCTGAAGGGAATGCCTGTTTTTAAACCTGTACACCTCACAGTTCGCAGGTGGCTCTTCTGGGAGACTCTCGACGCATCCAATGTTGTTAACAGACCATCTGCTAAGTGTTCCTCATCCTCGTCCCTTCCCGACAACTCCTGCCCGGCAGTCAGCGTGAGATGGCTCTCCTGTAAATAAACAGCTCCTGGTTGTGTTTCTAGCTCAGCCGTATTCGTACCCCGCGGTCATGAGGATGCTTTCCAATTCTGTATCTGCTTACACGAGAAGTCAAAGTCAAGCATTTCTCATGTACCACCCTCACGTGTGCAGTGAGAGAGAGGGAGAGTCGGCCTGTCACTCAAAAGCATCTCTCTGCATCCGTCTCGCCTGGAGAGGGCCGTTGCCAGGGGCGTAGCCGTAAGACATTCGAAGCGGGTACGCGCTCTACCTCCGCCTGTGTTTTTGTACCCGTAATCCCCATGTGCCCCCTCTCCTCCACCCCTGTCTCTCATTACCCCCTAGGCAGTGCCTTGCTCTTTTCATGTCAGTTCTGGATGTTGAGGAAATGGGCGAGTATAGACCAGAATGAGTTCCAGAGCTGGGGAGAAACTTTAGCCTGATCTTTGATGTCATAACTGATCATGTAAATGTGCTGTTTGCTCTTCTGAAGTCTAGTGTTACACTGCTGGCTAGTGGTCACCAACAGTTACTGCTCAAGAGTCCAGCAGGTAACCCTAATGAAGAACAATTAACCAAGGTTTTACCAAAGTACAAAGTTACCTAAGTGTAGTTAAAGGATTGGTAAGTATTTGTATATATACAGTTTTACCATAATCACCATGATTAAACTGTGGTTGATGTCGGAAAACCTTTATGTATAATAATATTTTCTCTTCTGAATCTAACATTTCATTGTCATTATGTCACACTGGGATTTATCGTAGGATTAAATCCTCTTGTTTTAAGATTAGGACTCAGTGACTCAGTCCAATGTGATAGAAAAACCCTTAAACAATCTCTACACACACTTTTGCTACTATTGAGAAACATGGTCCATGTTCTTGTTGTTTATGGTTTTGAGGTCCCATGGGAAAGATGATGTTCAATGTCACATGTTTCATCAGTGCCTTGCGTGGAACGGTGTCTTCCGGGGGATGTTGCTTCACGTTCTGGTGAGATCTCAGCGGGCCGGCAGAGATTATGTACTGATGATTTGTAAGAGCAGTAATAAACAGCAAAGCCCAGGAGATGTTGGAGATGTTTAATAATGCATTATGTTCATAAAAGTGCTGCCTGGCCAATGGGTCCCTGTAGAGCACAAACCCATAGGGAGAAAAGCAAGTGTGTGTGCGTCGATATATGCTTCATGTGTGTTTTCAACATAAAGTCTATATCCTCTAATGCACAGCAGGGTTGAGATGTGATGTCTGGGGGGCAAATATGTACAAAATTGCTTTATATTCTGCAATACTGTATACTTTAGAATATCAAAACCGAAGCTTCAAAGAATATTTAAAATATATTTTACCTATTGTCATTTGTTCTGCCATATTCCTCAGTATTTTCTTTTTATACTGTACATGCAGTTCATACTGTATGTATGTTTTGTGTTAAATGTCATAACCCGAGCTCTTAAGGTTTAATTCTGCACTTAAGCCCCTTGTGATCTCTGAACTCCTAACCGTGGCCTTCAAAGAGTTAAAGAGAAACACTTGGCCTCTCTCACCCGACCATCGTCTTTCCTCACGTTTGCATCTTCATCTTTTATTGCGATCACTCTTCTGCACTGAAGCCGAGCGCTCAAACACTTCAGCGCTGATTTTTATTGATGTTTATCCAACTGTGTCCTTCACAAGCGCACTAAAACAAAAAAGCCTTTGAGAGGAAAGTTTGTCTTTCAACAGAGAGTCTCTCTTACTCTTCATCAAGGCCTTTCAAAAACATTGAGAACGGAGGGTAAAGGCAGAGGAATGCTCAATACAAGTGATAGAACCAATAGAATTTCCGTTTGAATGATATATTTCATCAACCTCTCCACGTCCGGTAGCATTTTAAGAGCTTTTGCAGGGAATGTTTTAATGAAAGAAAAGTACATCAGGACGTCAGGCCGTAGTTAAATTATACGTCGATGTTTATCGTGATATAACCATATTCGTAATGAGTTTGACATGGGTACAGGGGTACATGTGCATGCAAAAAGAATATATGTAAGGTGTTTGCTTCTGTCTTGGAGGAAAATGGTGAGATGTTTACTTCATATTGAAACTTCTTGCCATGACATCTGGGTAAGATGGTGGGATGCAGAAAAGGATAGAAATGCTATGACACTTTTATGGTAGTTGTAGTGTGACTGTTACTTTGCTTTAATGCGGAGCTGTGCAATTAATTATAATCATAACTTCAGTTTTGCCTTCCAACAATTGTGAAAAATATGGAAAAAATATGTTTAAATCATGCCACTTTTTGTTTTGTTTATTATAATCTTTGCATTCATCTCTTTTCATGAATTTTGAATATTATGATGGAAATGTATGCATAACTTTTTTCTATTTAATTTTAATATTATTCTCAAAATTCGTTTTCGAGCAGCCATACTTTAATGTTCATTCATCTGGCATGAGAATAAATGATGATATATTTATGGGTTTTAGGTCTATATTTGTATTGCAGGCAGCAGAACAATGTCAGCAGATTCTTGTCAGCGTCAGAGAAATGTCATCCTTGTTTCCATCAAACGTGTTTGTGCATTCGTGCTTGATATGTGAGAAACGGCTTCCGTTTATCAGCTGAGGACGAATCGTCTCACAAGAGATGTTTTTGAACTCTGAACATCCACTCCAAAAGAGATGTGGTAGTTTTGGAGTGTGCGGTGAAAAAACCCTTGAAGCTCAGCCTTGTAAATTAATTTGTTCATGTTGTACGATGGGCGCGCAGCTGCTCTCATTAGCATGCACACAACAAATAATTATAGCGCAGCTTTTTTTGCGCTCTGTGCTGGGCTAATGGGCTTGCTGGGTTAATTATGTCAGAGCGTAATTACAGAGGCCCGGAGAGACGCGTCCCGCTCCCCGCTGCGCCCGCACTGCCTAATGATGGTGTAACGCTGACAGGGCCAAGACAGACCGCCCTGACACACCTGCTCGCATTGGCATGCCACACTGACCGGTGACAACACTGTACCTAGACGCTGCCCCACTCTCAGAGAAATCCATAGGGTTTGTAGGGGAGGGTTGGGTCATCGCAAGAGAGTAAACTGAGGGATGTTGCATCAAACATGAGTAGTTTTGGTCATCAATTTTATAGGGCGTGGAGGAAAACAGGCCTTCATGAAATCTTTATTAAACTGAAAGAAAAGAGGAATGTCTTTGAAATGAATGCAGGTTTGTTTCTGCTGAGGAATGACTGCTGAGTCTTCACTTACTTATGCTGAAAAAAACAACATATCATAGTAGAATGATAAACGCTTCTTCCGTTTCAATTAGCCTTAGTTCATCCCAAAAATATTTGATAATTTTCCATTTGATCAGTTCATTCTCTAATCGTTTTTTGATATAAACATGAATAACATTACCAGCACATGTTGTTTAAATGAATGTGAAAATGCTTTGGCAACACGATGAACATGAGGTGATAACGGATCATTAAAAATATTTTCTGTCTTGACTCCTCCAGAGGGAACGTCTTTTTGAGCTGTGGATAAAAATTAATTTTCCTAATATTAATTTTTATTCTAGGATTTGGCAATCATTCAGACACAGCATGTGAGGAGGTGTCATGTCAGATGGATGCATGATGTCAGTGCTTGTTCAAATGCGACCTTTGACCTTGACCCCTGTAATGATGATCACCAGTGACCATGTGGGGATATTTTCAACTTGAGGGATAGAAAAGGATGTTGAAATCCCTATGGAAACTGTGTGTCTCTCCTTGGGTAGCTTGTATTGTATAGTTCTTCTCATCGCACAGGTAGTCTTATCAAGAAAAATGTTTCTTTAGCAATAGTACACTGGCCTTGTTTTGATAAAACTGGCATAAATGATTATCATTGTCATTTATTTTCAATTTCATTTACATGCAACTGTAAGGTTTGTGTGGCATTATCACAGTACGTGTCCAAAACTGATATTTCTTGTACTTTTAATATCGGTTTCTTTTTTCCGGAATTAGCAAAAATCTACTTGCAATGTCTCTGTAGTTTGATTCTTCCTCAAATGCTTCCAGACACATGATTCAGAAGCACAAATACATCCTTTAATATCTCACTGCTCCCAACAGCAACGTGCATCTATTTCACCACCTCCATAATGCGATTTCCTCTGTCTCTCAAATGTGTCTTGCAGCGGCATCTGATTGAGAAGAATAGCTGCTTGCGTTTGAGACTAAAGCCTGAAGGGTTTGATCATTAGAACTTAAAAGAAGGTGATGAAGGAGTTTATGTGCTGAAGTTCACTGATTTAAGCTGCTGTCTTTGTGTAAAACCAGTTATACTGCTCTTAAAAGCAACGTCCCAAGTGACTGACGCAACATCCACCGCGCTTTTGTAACAAAGCACATGCGTGCACGCTCTCCGCATTCATAGCGCTTCTTTAAAGTCTCTGTTTTAAACATCTTGATTTATTAAGTACCCTCCATCTGCCCGCTCTCACCCCCTCGCTTGACCTGAATTTAGAGAATGGGTAAATCTAACCGGAAATGTTTCACGTCCGACTGTTTCCGAATGTTGGCGGGCCTGGAAGAAAACGCATGTGTAGTTTGGTGCGAAGGGTGGGTTCAGAGAGCAACTCGGGACCCCTGTCGTGCCCAAAGAGCTGGAGATGAAAGCCGTCAGGGGTCGGTGTGCAAAAAGAAGCTATTTTGCTGTTCTTTTGGAGTTTTCAAAGACTTCATTGTGTGCTCGCGTGCTTGTGTGTGCGTGTAAGCGTAGATTCTCTCGTTGTGTCAGCTCGGCTCCCATGAGCCTCCTCTCGCTCCGTGCGGCGGCTCGGGGAGTCACCTCCTTTGCCAGGTACACAACGGGAGCACGGCTCATCTGTGAGCCCAACTTTTTCAGGGGAAGAAAGGGAAGACGGAAGATTAAAAACAGCCCTGTGATGTGGAGAGCCGAGGAGCCTCCTGAGGATTCCTGGCATAATAATTTAAATGATCAAATGATCCAGAGGAGACTTGTTAGCGCAGAAACAGCCTCCTAGTTGGCCCCATGGGCCCCTCGCTGAGACACATGCATTGCAAAACAGCTTCTCTGTTGTGCTAAAGAATCTCACCTTTTTTATATATATCTACTATTTCTTTTTCGGGTGACTTTTTATCCTCCTCTACTTTGTTGGATTTGTCTGGATAAGTATCTGGGAGCGAGTTGAACAGCTGAGGTTGGTGGTTTTTAACAGAACGGTCCTGATGTGGTGAAACGTCTTTATTCAGTCTGATGTGAGAAATGATGATTTTAATAGAAATGAGATTCTGAGAGTGTGTTTTTGTGTGTGTGTACAGATCCCACTCCGCTGTTAGAAGCCACACATACACTGGGAGAACGTCTGACAGAACTTCAGCGCTCCAGTCCGGATGGTGAAGCTCTGATCTCACAGATCTCTGCCCACCTGACAAAACCTCTGGATTGCCCCCACAGAGCAGGTGTGACACACACGCACTTACTCAAACACATTCTCTAACACACATACCTACACACACTGTACAAACTGCACACATACACGCACATGCATGCACGGATACATGCACACACACACACACGCACGCACACACACACAAATACATTGTAAACATACTGTACATTTTACAGTCTCATACACCCACACACACATGCATACACAAACATGTACGCACACACACACGCAAACACAAATATACATCGTTTATATAGTACACACATACACACGCACACACAAAAACATATTTACACATACTGCACATACTACATGCTCATACAGGATCATGTGTGCAAATGTGCACACACATGCACAAACAGATATACATTCTGTTTATAACACACACACGCATGCAAAAAATATTTATTTACACAAACTGTACATACTACATACACACAAATTCACAAACACACACGATTACACATGTGCACTTGCGCACAAACAAATATACACAGTGTTTATAGTACACACACATATGCGAACACCCACGTATGCGAACACATACAAATACACATTAACACATACTGTACAAAGACACGCACGCACGCACGCACACACGTATACTGACTCGGTTAAACAGAAATTGTACAGACAAACTTCAACCTCAAATCATCTGCCATATGGAAATCATTTCATGGATTTTTTCAAGTTAAACACTGTTTATTAAGCATCTGTTCAGGTGTTGATGTGATGTGAACAGTGAGTATTTTTAAATTTTATTTAATAATAGAGCAAACAGAGGAGGGGTCCGTTACCATAGAGACGGGGGAGGCATCCACACAGCAACCTCACATGATGACACCAAACAGCACGCAGGACGATGACAACGCACTCAAAAACCATCATAAGCGAGAGAACAAGTGAGTAAACGCACATGCGCTTGCATACACACACACACACACACACACACACACACACACACACACACACACACACACACACACACACACACACACACACACACACTGCACTGCTGATGCCTCAAATAAAACATTTCATATTTGAACTTCAATCATTTAAACACTTTGCAAAGAGAACGAATGACTTGTGTTAAACATCTCAATATTATTTAAAGATTAATGATCATGCTGAGAAAATTCATTAAGAAACATTTCATCTTATGAGTCAACAGGTTAACTTTTATAATCTACATCATAAACTTATGTTTATTTTATCTTTCAAGTGTGCGTTAAAAACAACAACATTCTTATCAGACAAATGATGACACAAAAACAGATGTTTTAAAGTCACAATGTTTAAAATGACAATGGTTAATTCGCTGTTAAATCACATCTGGTCTTTTTGAGTAAATTGCATGGTGGAATATAATCATTTTCTTCAACGAATGTTTAATGCCAACAGAGATTTAACTTTAGTCTCTTTATACTTTTTGAAACAATAAAAGAGTGACATCATATGTTAGTGTCTGTAGTTTCTCTGCGGGTGTCAATGACTTTCTGTTTTGATGTGTCTGTGTGTTTTCTACAGAGAGGAACATGAAACACGCAAATCTCTCCCCGTCAGACTCGACCCGGCCGAGGAGCGGATCAAAGCCCTTCAGTCATGTAAGATCCATATCACACTGTTAGGTCATCTGATGTGAGGTCAAATGTCAAGAATTAAAGCCTCTTCTCTTACAGCCCTGAATTTGGCCCGCTCTGAGCTGAAGGAGATGAGGTGTAAATATGACAAGGAAATGACATCAAAGTAAGAAAACACAAGTCATTATATACTGTAATTAATTCAATGAAATGTGCAGTCTGTCACATTTACAGACAATTCTCTTTCAAATCTCATGAGATCTAATGGAGTTATCAGTTGTGATTTATCGAGGTATCACCTTTGTTTGTTCTAAAATAGCTTATGGCCATAAAATAAAAGCACATAAAGAGAGGTGAAATAATGTGGATTTAAGTTAATTTAATGAGATATGTTTGAGTTCATATTGAGATCTTCAATGATATTGACTTTTGATTGCAGGCTTGGCAAATCTGAGCTCAGTTTGAGACATTGAGATCTCTTCTGAAACAGTAATGGAGACATTTGTGACTCTTTTCTCATTTATGTCTATGAGAAATAATTGAGATCTCATCTGTGATTTTCAAGTTTAATCATTTAAAGCGCACCGTTTTCCTCTTAGCTTAAAGAATGATCCTAGCTATCATTCTTTGGGTACAGTAACGTTAGCGACGTGTGCACGACAAGAAACTTAAAGTAGCATGAGAAGCAAGAGTGTGAGGAGCGCCGATCTTTGATTGTGCTCTTAAAGTAAATCTGCTGTAATTGAGAAGCTGTCTTTGTTTAGCGCAACCTCAGAGATTCACTCGTTTAATCAATCGTTCACTTCTTTCTGTTATTCTGCATCTCCACCTTTTGAAAATCAACTCCCTGATGACTAAGAGGAAACTGTTGAACTTCAAACAAACCTTATGAATAATCTCCCTGAGACGCTATTTCAATAAGAGCGAGTGCTGTGATTGTGCCAAGCGTGCGTGTGGGCATGTTGGGATACATCGATGGAAAAAAGCACTGCATGAGATATGACTCACTCGCCCCTAATGACAGCAAACCTCGCACTCCGGCGACTCCCTTAAGAACTTTTCAACTCATGTTCATTTATTTATTTATTCCGAATGTGCTTTATGGGGTTCCTCTTGAGTCCGACGAGTACGACCTGGGTTGCAGAACGCATTTAATCCTCAGCTATTTGCACCTCAGTGTAAAGAGTAAATACTGTTACTGCTACTTTTTGCACTCTGGTGATGATATAAGAAACTTTTAACGGCCTCACATCAGCGTTCCGGCCATCATGTCCAAAAATAGTCTTACAGTTATAACAAATGTAAAAAATATAACACTGAGATAATGACCAAACGTGTCCCTAATGCAATTATTCAGTACAAAGGTCTCTTAGATTCATGAAATGATTTTACTGGTGCAAAATACATACGTGGTGAAAATATTTTTTATTGCAAACTTTTTACAGTGTAGAGCTGTCAATATGGCAAAATTTGCAATAACAATATTGTTGCAACACTAAATAAAAATAATGAAAATATTGAATCAGTCAATTTTATTTTTATTTTATTTTGAATTTGATTTTAACAAATATATTGCATGCATATATATAAACTCTTAACACGTGATGTGTATGTTCCAGGGTAGAAGAGATGGGCACGCTGATGGCAGACCTGGAGAAGGCCAACCAGGTGAGTGAGACGCTCTGATTGAGATGAAGATAATCACTTTGGTAATCAAGCGTGTAGTTTAATGAGACACCCCCGCGGTCCCTCTTCCTCCTCCTCATCCTCGCTCGCAGGCCGTGATTAGCAGCCGCTCTTTCCCACAGTGCCTCGTGAACGGCAGAGGACAGGAGAGAGATGCTGAGAGACGAGGACTGTTAGTTACCTCATTGCACTGATTGCTTCCTTTTTTCCGCCGTGATTCGCTCTTTCTCCCTTCGCCAGCAGCTCTTAGATAAATGATTTGAAAATGAGTCATTAATTAGCAGGCCGAGTGTGACGGAGCAGGTAAACAGTTTGGGAAGAAAGTGGCTGCAAGTAAACACTCGCCTCAGCAGAACAGAGAGACAGAGAGAGAGAGATGCTCGCCCGCTCCTTTCCACCACTTGTACATCTCTATTCGTTAGTTTTCAAGAAGCATCTTATTCTGTGGATATTAAAGTTGTTTTTACTCTATTTTATCTAACCCTGTTGTACATTAGGTCATGTTATCCATGCTTACAAAAATATGCTTAGTACACTAGAGCTATAATAAAGGGTAGGTACTGAGAGATCGAATGAAATCTCAAATTAATATTTTAGTTCTATTAATATTTAAAAAAAGTAACATATTTTAAATAAATAAATGTATTTTTCACATTTTCATTTTAGATTTTGGCATGGTTTTAAGCAATGTGTTTTGTTATTTTGCAATTTATTTATTTTCTATGTAAGTCAATTGTAATTTTATGTTAGTTTTAGTAAAACATTTCACTTTTTTTTAATGTTCTTCACATAAAACCAAAACATATATTTTAGGTAAAAGGAAATATGCTGGACTTGCTTGAAATGTGGCTTATGATGGGTTGGGTCATTGAAATTCAAGGTTAAAATCAATAAAACACTCAACGATTTTATAATACAACATTCTGGTTTTTGGATTGATTCGGATCATCTCATTTGTAGGTATCAAATGTACTTAAACATAACCTTGGATTTTATGGACAGTTACCGAAAAAGGAAAAATATAAATTTTATTCTCTTTCATGTCAATTAAAACTAGAATATTCTACCATGAAACACACAATAAGATATTTTGAAAAATGTCTTGTGTTTGTACAAGGATGTCATACGGTTTCAATGTTGTTTGGTTTCCAACATTCTTTAAAATGTCTTATGTGTTTTGCAGAAGAAGTTTTAAAATGCAGAAAGTATTGCATTTTAGGGTGAACTATCACTTTAAGTTAACACATATTGAATGGGGGTCACTGTGCAGACATAAGATGCTTCTCTGAAGTACAAAGCTAGTTTGACAAACTTTATATTTTTGATGGCAGAGAGCAGATGTTGCCCAGAGGGCAGTGGAGAGATTGAGAGAGCAACTCGCCGCCTCTCAGAGCACATCTAAAGGGACCGGCCCGTCAGAAGATGGACCCAAGGAGGTGAGAATGAGTCTCAGACTTACAGATGAAAGTGAGGCAAATCACATTGCTGCAAATTGCCACCTCAAAATGAGTGTTCGCTGCTTCCCTTCACACTGGAACATCATTAGAGGCTCTTTGACGCTTTATGATTATAGGAAGTTGGATATTTTAAAGTTGAAAAGAGGTTTTATGTTGGCTCCGCCACTCCCCCGACCCTTCACTCCCTCTTTCATTTCTCGTCTCAGGAGAGAGACACGGATGAGACTGACGAGCGATCGCAGTCACGGCTGGAGGCGGTGCTGTTCTCCAAGGACAGAGAGATTCTCAGACTGCTCGAGAGCGTCCAGAGACTTCAGTTCACCTTACAGGATGTCCAAGAGTCTTCAGCCAATCGGATTGCGGAGCTGGAGCGACAGCTGGCCTATAAATCAGAAGCTATAGAGGTGAGATGATCTCTGTGTGCTGATATGGTATATGTTATTAAGTACTATGTGCATGTTTTGAATTGCAAATCAGTGATGTGGTCCTTGTTATTGTGTGTATTGTTCTTTTTAAAGAATGATAATTTGAGCTGTTGGGTTGTTTTTTGGGGGAACTGTAAAATTTGATGTCATTCAGAAAAGTATGTAGACTAACCTGTGATTTCAATCTTGCATAGAGGCGAAATTTACAAATCAGCACCTTAACCAGATTAAAGGTCTTTTATTGGGTTTAAAGTAAAACCACTTTCTGTTTTCTTATGAGCATGTGTGTATCCAGCTTTTATTTCGCATGTTAAAAAGCACAAATTTGCATAGATATGAAGCACAAATATAAATTCAATTTTACTGTATTTTCTTAAAAAAAAAAAAAGTCTCATAGCTGAAAACTGACATGTTGTTTGTCTGTTCACAGGCGCTGGAGGCTAAACTTCAATCTCAGATGGACTATGAAGAGATTAAAACAGAACTTAGGTGAAGATTTACAAAAACACAAAAGAATTTCTCTGGTTTTCTTCTTTAATATTTTGAGGAAAAGGTGCACAAATCCACTGCAGGGACTTAAATACATTAAAAGTGAAAACAACAATTGTATTGGTATTTGTAAGCAGTAAAGCGGATGAAACATTTTGAAATATAAAAACCATTTACAGCTGTTAACGGAATATTTCTTTTCTTCAGTATTTTGAAAGCCATGAAACTGGCATCAGCCAATGGAAACTCATCCCAGGTAAACAGCACACAAACACACACAGCTTTATGTTTAACAGCTTGGTGTTATATTGATATTTTAGCCATCAGCATCTGTCAATGAGGAAACACTGCAGTCATTCACATGAACGGCTCTCTGAAGTCTCGAGTAGTGTGAATGTGAAAACGGCCTCTGACATCGATTCATCAGAGTTAAACTGAGAGTGTGTCTCTTTCTCTCTGTGTGTGTGTGTGTGTGTGTGTGTGTGTGTGTGTGTGTGTGTGTGTGTGTGTGTGTGTGTGTGTGTGTGTGTGTGTGTGTGTGTGTGTGTGTGTGTGTGTGTGTGTGTGTGTGTGTGTGTGTGTGTGTGTGTGTGCGTGCGCGCGCAGGAACCATGCAAAACGGCCGAGGCTCTTCTTCTGGATAAACACGTTTTTCGGACCTCTCACAAATACCTTGACAAAGTCAGAGTGCTACACAACAGTGGTAAGATATGTCTTAATCCTCCTTTTCTTAATGAAATATTTTGAAGTGCATGTGCATCACTGTACATAGATGCAACATTTAACTGCTCCAAACACTTCGATGTGTCTTCTATCTTGGAACAGTTAACATTACAGTTCTTACATTAAAAATCCATGAGCTTACCCTAATAATGCACATCCTTCTATGTTTTTTTTTAAGATGAGGGTCATTCTGAAGACTCCAGCAAAGACACGTGTCGCCCAGCCGGTTCATATTCCTCTCCTCCAGGAACGCTTCCCATAGATGGTCACTCTTCCTTCAGCCCAGGACCTCCCAACACAGATGTACCTTCCATCGCCCAAGAAGTGCCCCGTCCTTACTCTGTGTCGCCCTTCTCGGGTGAGAAACCTCCTGGAGATCCACTTCTGGGAAAGCAGCTCCTGTCACCCCTCTTCAAAAAAGATGGCACCTCCGTCATGGCGTTTCCCACCGCGCTCTTCGCCGCCAAAGCCGCCCTCATGTCGGCAAATCAGAACTCCTCTACAACTGTGGCTGGGGAGACGGGCATGCCCAGCGACCAATCAGAGAGCGGCAGCTCAGGCGGTTCTGATGATGATCAGTTAGACACGGCAGAAATCGCTTTTCAGGTGAAAGAACAGCTCCTGAAGCACAACATTGGTCAGCGAGTGTTCGGTCACTATGTGCTGGGTCTCTCGCAGGGGTCGGTCAGTGAGATTCTGGCTCGACCCAAACCCTGGAGGAAACTCACGGTCAAGGGGAAAGAGCCTTTCATTAAAATGAAGCAGTTCCTGTCAGATGAACAGAACATCCTGGCCTTGCGCACCATTCAGGTCCGACAGAGAGGTAAGGAAACAAATCCAGAGACACAGATCATGTTTAAATATTTAAAAAAAACAAAGGGATGCTGAACATGGCAGTTGTTGAAAGTTATGTAATTTAGATTGAAAATTATATTTTTTTCATACAATTTTGTACAGAATTATTTGACAAAACGTATGATACCTTGTAGAGCAGTGGTAAACATCTAAAGTTAAGCTTTGAGTTGCAGGTAAAGTTTGTACTGCAGAAAAAATTTTTTTATTACAATAATAAACTATTATAATTAATAAAGGAATTATTGTAAAAATAATCCTTATTTTTTTATCATATTTTTTTGTATTTTTCCCACTTGTAAATAGAATATATTAATTATATTAATATATTCATAATTATTTTATTACAATAATTAACTATTTGATTATTTCTGTTTATTATCTTTTTATTGTTTCTTCTCAATGCGAAAGGCCTAAACCGTATGATTTATTTTATTACAATTATTTTAACCTTTTTTATCTTAAATTGGGAAAATCTAACCTGGACATGCTTTTTGTCCAGCTCTTAGGAGAATTCCCATCTTTTTCATTCTTTCTCCATTCAGGCAATTATTGCTCTTTGACAAAATGTGAAATGCTCCCTCATTTAGTTACTTTGCATAAAAGTGTCTGGTTAATAAACAAATGTAAATGTCAAGCACATAAATGGTTTACCCTTGTAACTAGCCGAACTTTCTGAGTTCTCACCCTACATTTCCGTGAAGTGGAAGAAAATAGACTTTGACCGATCCCACAGGCCTGTCTGACTTCCTAAAGATATTTCATCCTCCTAAACTCCCCAGAATCATTTCAGATCCTCAAATGAATCGATCAGGCTTTCTATCATGCTCGCTGTATCTTCCGCTCGCTGTTTGTTGTGATGCTCTGAGTTCTGTTTCCTTTCTCCACTTTGAAAGTAAAGCGTTCACGTGTCGCCGCACCCCCACCCGATGCCAGGTTCTCAAATGCCGTAATTGATCAAGCAGTCAAAAGAAAGGCTTTAAAGCAGTTCTGTGATCTCTCTCCCTCTCTCTCTTTCTCTCTCTCTCTGTCTCTTTCTACTGTCCAACAGGAAGCATCACTCCTCGCATCCGGACTCCAGAAACTGGGTCAGATGATGCCATCAAGAACATTCTTGAACAGGCCAAGAAGGAGATTCAGTCTCAGAGAGGTAGTGTATAAACATGCAGTATATGTAATCACAGTAAAAAAAAAATGATGTGAACATAACATGAGTTAGCATTAAATATAAGGCATTTTTAACATTTTAATTATATCATTTATGTTTTTTTATTGGAATTCTATTTATGTTGTAATTCTGTAATTCTATGTAAATCATGCTTGACATGCTTTTATATTTAAATAAATAATGTGGCAATATTTGGGTGATTAGCAATTTGTAAGTAATTGCAGCCATTTTTTTTGGAAATATAATTTTTTTATTATTGTTAAATTCTGTGTTGGACAGGTGATTGTAAATCGTCTCTGGGCTGTGCATCGGGTCGTAACAGTTCTCGAGAGAGCAACACTTCAGATGAAACCATCAAGAATATTTTGGAACAGGCCCGGCGCGAGATGCAGGCTCAGCAGCAGGCCCTGCTGGAGATGGAGGCGTGCGGTCGGGCTTCAACCAGCGAGCGTCTCGCCGTGCCAGATCCCACCAGGAATCATCCTCCCCCCACACCCCCCTTCATCAAACAGGAGGAGGGCACCCCGGTACCCGCCTGCTTGTCCAGCTCCACCAACGGCCCTCACACACCTCTCAGCGTCCTGTCACCCGCTGCCTTCGTGCAGAACATCATTCGTAAAGTGAAGTCGGAAATCGGAGAGGCCGGAGCGTTTTTTGACCAGCACTGGTCTTCCGAACGCAACACGGTGGTGTTGGGCACAAGCAGCTTGTCTCGACCCTTCACCTCCGTCTCGCCCTCTCTCTCCTCCTCCTCTTCAACGGGTCACTCGTCCATGCCCCGGCCCTGGTTGCGGATGGAGAATGGCGACTGCCCTGCCAATGGCGAGGAGGCATCCGCGCCGGAGGATGAGCCCGTGCTGGGAAGGCCAGTGGAGATTAAGTTGGAGTCTGAATCATCTGTCGGCGGAGATGCTTCGTGTGGTGCAGGACGGGTGTCTTACTACCCAACCTACATCCCTCGAGCCCTGAAACCTACAGTACCCCCGCTGACCCCAGAGCAGTACGAGATGTACATGTACCGTGAGGTGGACACCCTCGAGCTGACCCGACAAGTGAAGGAAAAACTGGCGAAGAATGGAATCTGCCAGAGGATCTTTGGAGAGAAGGTGAGATGTGCAGAACAGATGGAGCCAAGATCAAAAGATTCAGTGAGTGAAACACAAGCCGTGTTTACACTCCAAATCTATTTTGGTATTTATTTATTTTTGCATTTGGCACATATTGGAAACAGCTATTTATCTCATCCAGTTTGATCCATTTCTGATTCTGAATGTTTTAGTCTAAAGTTCTGGTATAGACCCAGATAAACAGATTCATTTTAACATTTATTTTTATTTAATAAAATTGAATAAACTGACAAGTAGACTATTTAATACATTCTTACATATTGAAATTTTATTGTCTATTAATTGTATTTCAATCAAAACTACTCAACTGTTATTGATCCAACTAAAAGTTGGTTCCCCCCAAAATGTAAATTCTGTCATTATTCTTTTCTAATTTAAAGCCGGTTTGACTTTCTAATGCAGAACACAAAAACAGGATATTTTGAAGAATGTTGATAACTGGCACCCGTTTACCATGCATAGATGTTCCAGTGAAATGGGTGCCACTGCTGTTCGATTACCATCATTCTTCAAAATATCTTCATTTGGGTTGTTCAGAAGAAAGTCATGAGAAGGGTGAGAGTAAGTGATGACAATATTTTCATTTTTGGGTGAACAATCCCTTTTAAGCCTGAGCCACAATATAACATTTATAAGTTTTGTCACTAAAAGTGTGTAATGTGTGTCCTCTGCTGTCATCTAGTGGTGCTTGAATGTATTAAAGTTGTTTAAAATCTGGTGTTAACTCTGTTTTATGATGTCTCTGTCATAGGTGTTGGGTTTGTCTCAGGGCAGCGTGAGCGACATGTTATCTAGACCTAAGCCCTGGAGTAAACTCACTCAGAAGGGCAGAGAGCCATTCATACGTATGCAGTTATGGCTGGTGGATCAGTTGGGTCAGGGGCTCAACCAGCTGCCCAACTCAAGCCAGGGTCAGTGTTGTCTTCTCAACACACAATAACAATAGTTTTATATATTAAAGCTCTCACAACTCATCATCGCTGCTGTTCCTCAGATAAGAGTCCAGTGACGACCCGCTCATCGCCGTCCCCTCCGCCGAGTCCCGATGACAGACCCAACATGAGCCTGGAGCCGGTCAGTCTGGCTCTGGAGAGCAGTAAAGAGAACCAGCAACCTCAACATGTGGAAACTCACGGAGGTAAAGCCCCTCCTGGCATGATCGTCCCCCATCAGCCCCACACACCGCTGGGCATACAGGAACTGGTGGCCATGTCTCCAGAGCTGGACACATACACCATCACTAAAAGAGTTAAAGAAGTGCTGACGGACAACAACTTGGGTAAGAAACGCTTAATTATAGCACAAACACAATAAATATACACCAACATTTCATGTGATCAGCATCTGTGTTTGTGTGCAGGTCAGCGTCTGTTTGGAGAGAGCATTCTGGGATTGACCCAGGGTTCAGTGTCAGACCTGCTGTCCCGACCCAAACCCTGGCATAAACTCAGTCTGAAGGGCCGCGAGCCGTTCGTCCGCATGCAGCTGTGGCTCAACGATCCGCACAACGTTGACAAGCTGCGAGATGTCAAGAAAATGGAAAAGAAAGGTTAGCAAGAGATAATCTCACGTGTCATTTCATCACACCATTTTTATTTTAAATTATCGGCTCATAAAGACCAATCCCATAATGTCTTTTTTTATTGTAAAATTGATTTCAGATATAATGTTTAAAAAAGGTGACATCAGTATTAAAGTATTAACTATAGCATACTGAATCATACTACGGTATATTCCTTATGCATGTTGTTTTCTATATTTACTATTGTTCCAAAATTATTATTGTTTGTCTTGATATTTTTACTATAAAAACAAAACAAACATGCAAACATGCTTCATGCTTGACCTTCACAGCTGGTTGAATATAATACTTTTTTAAAGCCGCTGTTGGCTTGCTCTGATAGAAGTTCTCTGTTTGAACAAATAAAACCACCTGTCATATATCCCTGTCTTGTTTTTTTTCCTTCAGCCTATCTGAAGCGGCGTTACGGTCTGTTGAGTCCGGGCTCAGACAGCGATTCCCCTGGCGCTCATTCAGACTGCATCAGTCCGGGTCTGACCCAGCTCGAGATTTGTCCGTTCAGTCAAGCGAAGAAGCCCAGAGTTGTGCTGGCCGCTGAGGAGAAGGAAGCTCTGAGGAGAGCGTATCTCCAGGAACCTTATCCATCACAACACACCATTGAGATGCTGGCTGCCCAGCTCAACCTCAAAACCAACACAGTCATTAACTGGTTTCACAACTACAGGTCACAGTTGCTCATTTCTATACATCACTTCTTTTATATAGAAAGGAAACATGACATTTAATAAGATTGTAGTTATCACAATTCAAAACAGTTAATCAACATTTGAATCCACCTTGTGGACAAAAGGGAATTACAACATAAGTTATGTTAATTGTTAACTTTTGCATATGAATTTGACATTTTAGAAAATGTATCCCACAATGTAATGTAAATGTCTCAACCTTTGACATACAACAACTCTTTTGTACTATACATTACTGTACGGAAACTTTTGTTTTTTAACTTTACCATAGTGTATATACAAGAATATTTCTTTTAAATTTTCGTTATTTTACTTGATAAGTTAATAGTTTAAAATACTGTACTATACATTAACAAAAAGAACGAATTGCTATAATAAACAACAGTGTTTACCACTGATTATTAATTTGCTGCAGTTAATATTTCGTCATGCTCTAGTGTACATTAAAAAGTGTTTTAATTAATTAATAAATACATTTTGAGTATAGGAAATAGGGCTCTTCGATTATGACAGAAATTAAACACATGGTTATTTAATTAAAGGTTATTGTTGACGTGATCATTTAATATTACTTTGAAATATTTTTTAAATATTAATTAAAAATGTTTTATTATTATTAAAATAATTAAAAATAAATATGATTGTACTAATTGGTTATTTTGCATTAGTATTATTATAAATTATTACCACATCAAATCATACAATATATGAAATGTAAAAAATAGATAAATGAGATTACCCTTGCAAAACTAAATGTAGCACAATATTTGTTTTACAATTTTTTTCAATTGTCGGAAACCAAAATTGAAAACAACTGCGCTTAATTGCACAGCCCTAATAGGAAACTGCTGCAAAGTCTACTTAAGAATTTATTTATCAAGTAATTATTAAAAAAATTCAAATACTGAACTGTATTTTAAAGTATAAGACAACCATAGTAAAATACAATATACTTTACTGATATAAACTGATAATTTTTTTTACTCATCCTTGGTTTAATAATGCTTATTCTTGCCCATTGTATAAATAAATTCTTAAATATGGTACAGAAAGCTGTTTACACAGTTTTCTTCTCATCTTCTCAACAGATCTCGAATGAGACGGGAAGTTCTGATGGAGGGTCTCCAAGACAACGACACAGATGCCGAGCACAACAACTGCTCCCCTCTGGCGTCTCACAGCCCCGTGTCTGATCGTGAAGACAGGAAGCAGTCCTCTACTGGCCGTAGCCGTCCTCTGAGCGCTAACCCACGGCGCTTGGCGGTCAAACAGGAGGTATATGAGCATGATGAGGATGAGGACTTCAGGATTAGACAGTCGAAGTTCTTCTCCGGTGTCCAGTTCACTCAGCTAAAAAGTGACCCAGAGCTGAGCTCACATCGTCCACAGGGCATCAGAGATGAAGAAGCTGGCCGCAGTCAGTGTGTCTCAGCTGACGGATCGCAGAGGAATGGCTCACATGAAGCGGTGGAGTCGGAGAAGTCTTCAGAGGATCCCGTCAGCTTCAAGGCTTCATCGGAACCGTCCCGCAGCAGTTTGGAGGTTTCTCTCAACTCTCCCTCAGCCGCGTCGTCCCCTGGCCTCATGATGTCTGTTTCACCAGTTCCATCATCTTCTGCCCCCATTTCTCCATCGCCGCCCAACCAACCCACGGCCGGCACCAACCCCGGCCATCATCCGCCCAACTACGGCATGGAGTCACCGTTGATCAACTCCAAACTCAACAAAAGCACTCAGAGGCGCAACGAGAAGATGGCCAACCTTAATAACATCATCCATCGACTGGAGCGAGCCGCCAACAGAGAGGAAACCCTTGAGTGGGAATTTTAAAGATGTACAACAGCCGTCTGCTTTCATCTCTGAAAGAGAACAACTCGGTACGGATTGGCACGGATACAATATTGTGCCCCTGCAATGGAAGGAATTTTCAAAAAAAGCAGACGACGGAGATTTATAAACATGTTTTAGATATTTTGATAAAGTAACTTTGAGATCTTTGTGACAGCCCTAACTGGGTTTGGTTTTAAACAGCGAAGGAGAGAAGAATTCTCAGACGTGAAGACTTGACAGTGTCATGAAATGCACACTGACGTCTGATAGATTGCCACTGGGTGAGATTATTAAATAAAAGACCTTGTCTTAAGCCATCAAAAGCACTACTTATTAAAAAAACAGAGACCAAATTTGCTAAATTTTAAATAGCATTTTTTCAACTTTTGTCTGTAAGACGGGACAGCAAAGTCATGTGATGTGCGACAGCTCCATATTGACCGAGGGATAGTCCTAAAAGACTCTAAATAGTGAACATTATGTATTTAGTTTCTCCGTGACATGTTTTGGAACTTTTGTTATACAAGCGTACAACGTGTGATTGTGTGTGTTGTAGAAAAAAATGGTCTGCAATAGCCTTCTCTGAACAAGATGTAGCATGGAACAGAATTTACCCTCGATTTTCCTCTTTAGCTAGTAACCTGTGATATACTTGAGCGATACTATAAAAAAAGAGAAAAATGCAGCAAAAACAAGAAAAAAGGAAATGTAAAAAGTCCAACGGTAAATATGTTCTTTTTTATCATTTAGTAAATGTGTAATTTTTGTTTGTTCGTTTGGATACCTCTCTGTCCCTGAGAGCTGCACTCTCTCTCTTTCTTTCTCTCTCTCTCTCTTTTCTCTCACACACTCATGGGCCAGTGTGTTTTCTGTTACCTGTACCTCTTCATACACCTGTCTATGCTTTTACCCAAATGTTTGAATACATATGTTAATATATATCTTTGGAACAAGCCTCAAACATCACCAATGGAAAGACGGGTGGGATGGGAATTGATAGCATGTATGTGTTTTGTTCACTGATGGGAGAGAGGTTTAGGATACTTGCCATATGTCACGTTCTGTCCATCTATTTTCTCCTGCATGAGATTCTTATAAACTGATATCTTTACCTTATGGGCATCTGATAGGATATAGTGAAGATGGGATCATGTGCAACAGTGTAACGTCAGGTCCGCTTATGAATAGAAACACATTTTAGCAGGGAGTTAAAAATGCACTTAAAATCAAATGATACTGGATGTCAGGAGAGAATCTGTTTTAACTGTTCTGTACTCTGTCATTTTTTTATATCCCATTATCGGTCATCATGCTCTGAGTTCGTGGTCACATTGTACATGATACATATCCCTGTCTGGTATTGGGTTGACGGGCATGTCTTTGAAGGGAGAAGACCAAATAACCATTTAAAAAGGCCCCGAAAATTGTACAGCACTTCTTTCTGTGCATTATTGCAATAAACCTCACAAAATTAGATACAGAGGTTTTCAGATCACTTTAAACATGTAAGGAGTTTAATGTTCTTGCCCAGCAAGATTCACTTTAGACTGTTAAACAACAGAAACACGAAACATTCTGAACACAATGACCAAAACAAACACGCTTTCTCACATACAACAGTCTATTTGTTTTTTAAAGTTTGTACACATTAAAGCATACAGCATCCATTTTAAACATACCGTTTGTTTATAAAACATTGAAGACCACATTATCAAAAAATACATATGTTTTTATTTACAAGTCAATTTACTTTTTATTCTGCTGTACCATGTTTTCTACTCTGTACGACATGAGAAAATCACATACAGCGCTTAAAATTTCCGACAAGTGGACAAATGACATACGGAAACTGAATTTGTGTTTGGCAAGGTTTTGCGTTTGGGGTTGGAAGAAAACATTTGCACATGTTATAACGGTACCGGATCTCAAACACATTCTGTATGTATATAGATAAATATAAATATTACACATTTACTGAGAAGGATGTATCTTTGATCCTTGAAACTAGCGTGCTGATATTTAAATAAGAGTGTACAGTTATATTAACCAAACACATAGAGCCAGGGGTGGTCTGGCAAGCTTGCCCATGTTCTAGAAACTTCTCTCAGGGTAGACTTGCTTCTCTAAGCTTTACAAAATCTGTCAGGTCGTACCACTGGTCAACGTTTACTGTTCCTAACCGCCATCTGCTTCCATTTCTTTCTGCAAATCTATCAGTGCATTTCGTTTGACTGTGAAAATGTGATTTATATTTATTGAAATAGTGTGGAGGGTATGAACTACAAAACATACTCGAATAATGATTCTATACAAGGCAACCAGCCACCAACCAAGTGCATTCTGCATCAAGCTCTAGAAAATCGAATTCAAACGAAACCATCATTCGCTGTTTGTGTGATAAAAATGACCATTGAAAACTACTTTCATTATTTGTTGTACTCCTTTTCTGACTTTTTACAGTTTTGCATGCTTTTTTTTCCTTTTAAAGACTGTGAATTTTTTTTATTTGGAGCAATTTTCTTCGCAGAACAGCACTGGATCCTTCACATCCTGTGGGTTATAAATGAAAATATTGTATAAAGGGAGCAATGGGTAACAAAATGTGTTTTCCCATCAAATGAAATTAAAGGTTGTAAATGATACCGCCAAACAAGATTAATTTATTATCTCTGGTGCTTAAGGACTGTATGTTTAAATATGATAGAGCCCTCTGAAACACTGGTTTTGTTTAAAAAGTAGAGAGTTAACATTTTACTGAACGGCCAGACTTGAAAATCTGTTTGTCAGATCTGCTTCATATGATTTTGTGTGTGTGTTTGGAGTTTGTATGTGAATGAGACCGTGTATGTGTGTATGAAATTCAAAGCAAAAGGCAAAATTCCACTTGTTGCTCTTTTGCACTGAAATACTGGTAGTTAATGCACTCTGTCAAAGGGGTTTCCTCTTTCCAGTTTCTTGTAATGTTATGGTATGTTTGCGCACATTTCCCATGACCTTACCATGGCAGAGCACTTAAAGCTTTGGTTGTTAAAGAGAGGACAAATAATTGTCTAATGTCATGTGTCTTTTAATCACATATGTACCAAGTCATTATTGAATACAGTACATAATTGTATAAATATCTTGTGTGTGGGTGTTTTATTAAAATATTACATTTCACTCTTATATTTTTCTTTCCGTATAGGGAACTAGACACTTAGAAAAGATTTCCTCAAGTCAAGCAATGCTTTATTGTGAGAACACACAGTGGAACCAAATGTTGTGTCTTGAAGGACCACGGTGCTACATAAGTAAACAAGTGTGAACATACAACACTCCAGAAATTTTAAAACATAAACAAAGCGGTAATCTAGCTATAGATATACTATTTACTATATACATAACCTTAAATAAACTAAACCGACTACATGTTTATTTATTAAGACAAATAGAGATTACAATTATGGTAAATAATCACATCATTTCATAAAGACTCAATTAAAGCTCACAATTTGCTTTCATTTTTGAGTTGTAGTTTTTGATTTTTTTTATCAACAACAGCTTCTGTAATATTATGTTTATTTAGTATCATAAAAAAAAATGTAATATAGCATTACAATATTGAGGTGTATACTTGACTAATATGATTTGTGTCATAATCCTGTACCCTAGTTGGTTTATTTTAGGGAGGATGAAATATACGCTCTGATTGATTTTCAGATACTTAAGTCAAAGCAAATATTGATGTCATCTGCAAACAACTGATGATTGAGCTTTTCTCAGAACTAATTGTTGTTTAGCCTTTGTTGTGCCCAAATGCAAATAACTGTTGTTTAACTGATGGTACACTTCATAGTCCCGGTATTTCAACATTTTTAAGATTTGGATCAAAAGTGAAATCAAAAGTTAGATCAAAAGTTAGTTCAAAAACCTAAAGCATGTCATTAAACCTGTATGACTTTGTTTGCGCCGCAAAACAAAAGAGAAGATATCTTGACACCCAATCCCATTTGTATGGAAACAAAACCAATGCTAGTGAAAGGGTGGAACCTACCCACATTTTTCAGATTGTTTTATCACTTTGACATCACTGTAGAGTGATTTTTAACAAAAGTTACAATAACACACACACACACACACACACACACACACACACACACACACACACACACACACACACACAAAAGCGATCACACACCACGAGCAGTGGTCAGCAATGCTGCATTGGGGACTCACCTCAGTCGTGGTATTGAAGGTGGATGAGTGCGCTTGTTATTCACTTCCTCCACCTACATTCCCCGCTGGTACCAAGTATCGAACCAGTGACCTTGGGAGTAACAGGCCAGGCCACAACTGACCCTCAATTGTTTTGTCCTTTAAAATGTAACAAAACTTTAGTAAATCTTAATGCTGGTTCTGTAATTCTGTAATATGGGGCAGTAGTGGCCTGGTGGTTCGAGTCTTGGACTCGTGATCCGAAGGTTGCTGGTTCGAGACTCGGAACCAGCGAGATACCACGACTGAGTCCCTTGAGCAAGGCACCGTCCCCCCCACTGCTTCCCGGGGACCGCAGCATGGCTGCCCACTGCTCCGGGTGTGTGTTCACAGTGTGTGTGTGTTCACTTACTGGATGGGTAGAATGCAGAGCACAAATTCCAAGTATGGAACACCATACTTGGCAATACTTCAGTGTGTGCCCTGACCTTGACTTGTCACTTTTTCCCCTTGGTTTGCCTTTTTTGTTATGAAATGACCTTTACACATTCAGGCTTTCAGTGAATAAGTGTGCATGTACAATTTAGGTTTGCTGGACTCCCAGAGTACTAAAGTTACTATAGTTACTTTATAGAAACTATAGGAGTTGTGCTGGTTAGTTGCACAGATGCTAGTTTTTAATACCACTAATTGTACACATTGGTTTCAAATTCAGTTTAAATTTAAATCCAAATCATATAAAAACTTCAATACTGATTGAGCACAGTTAAAGCATGTTGCAAATTATAAGCAAATAAATAGAATTACGTTTTGTTAATAAACTTATTTTCATTAATTGTCATGTTTTAATTCAATTATAAAAAATTATTTTGTAGTTCAAGGTTGCTCAAAATTAGACCAAAGATCTATATCCAGGAATAATATCAGTGTGGTTATACAATAAATGTGTTTGAGATATGAATCTGTAAAAATCTACTAAAGTAAAAGTGAAAGTATTATTACTATTATTACTATTATTTAACTTAACTTTTGAAACGCGATCCATACAAGCATCGCCTACTTTTAAATCCAGTTTCCAATGTCTATAATAACAAAAACAATAATAATAATAATAATAATAATAATAATAATAATAATGATAATAACAACAACAATAATAATAATAACAATAATATTAATAATAACAACAACAATAATAATAATAATAATAATAATAATAATAATAATAATAATACTAATAACAATAATATAAATAATAATAATAATAATAATGATAATTATAATAATATTAGTAATAATAATAATAATAATAATAACTATAATATTAATATTAATAATAATATGAATAATGATAACAACAATAATATAAATAATCATGATAATAACAATAATATTAGTAATAATAATAATAATAATAATAATAATAATAATAATAATAATAATAATTTAGAACCCTTTATTTTGGCATTGCGTCATTCCCGTTAATGTTTACCCGTTCGCCCCTCCCCCGTGATGCGTGGCCCGTTTCCGAACGTGATGACGTAATCTGCGTCATGACGCCGGCGGAGCTGTGGTGACGTCGGGACTCCACAGTGGGACGGGCCGACTCTGCAAATGGCTACGAGGTGCAAATTGTCGATTTCTTCGTCGTTAATCTCCTCTCGTTCGGCTCGGAAGAAAACAAACTCCCGCTGTGCATCGCAGGCTGTCCGCAGGTGAGTTAAACCGGCGCCTCTGGTCCGGGATTCGGCTGTTTTTCGACGTGTTTTGAGGCCTTATGTGAGGGGTCCGCCCTCCGCTTCGCGACAACAACAACAACATCAGACACCGACACGGGCCGCGGCTGAGGAGAAACCTCTAAAATGTCTCTCTGAAGGGAAAACACGTCACTGGGTCCAGCTGGGCTTCATCACTGCGTTTAATGTAAAGTTTATTGTCGTGGAATAAAGAAACGCTTCCGTGTAACGCGAGTGTATCACTTCAGTTCTCTCGCGCTCCGGTCAGTCACTGAATCTACTGCCGCGAGACTGACAGCTCGAGCTCCAGTCACTGGGCAAAACATCACCATGGTAACAAACTCATGACCATCACTTGTCATGGTAACACAACTCCTTAAAAATATTTGTCATGGTTACCACTTTCCGACCATCATTTATCATGGTAACCCACTTCTGACCATGAATTGCCATGGTAACCAACTTCTGACATCATTCTCATGGTAACCAACTTCTGACCATCATTTGTCATGGTAATCGACTCCTGACCATCATTTGCCATGGTAACCAATTCCTGACCATCGTTTGTCATGGTAACCGATTCCTGACCATCGTTTGTCATGGTAACCGATTCCTGACCATCGTTTGTCGTGGTAACCGATTCCTGACCATCGTTTGGCATGGTAACCGACTCCTCACCATCATTTGTCATGGTAACCGATTCCTGACCATCGTTTGTCATGGTAACCGATTCCTGACCATCGTTTGTCATGGTTACCACTTTCTGGTTGACATTTTCATGACAACTGACTTCTGACCTTCATTTTTTCACGATAACCACTTTTTGACCATCATTTGCCATGGAAACAAACTTCTGACCTTCATTTAATATGGTGACCACTCCCGATCATCATTTGTCATGGCAACCCACTCCTGACCATCATTTGTCATGGTAATCACTTTCTGACCATCTTTTGCCATGGTAACCAATTTCTGACCTTCATTTTTTCATGGTAACCGACTCCTGACCATCATTTCTCCTTGTAACCAACTTCTGACCATCAGTTGTTATGGTAACCACTTTCTGATTGTCATTTTTCATTGTAACCACATACTGACCATCCTTAGCCATGGTTATTAATTTCTGACCATCATTTCTCATGGTAACCGATTCCTGACCATCATTTGTCATGGTAACCACTTTCTGGTTGTCATTTTCATGGTAATTCACTTCTGACCCTCATTTCTCATGGTAACCGATTCCTGACCATCATTTCTCATGGTAACCGACTTCTGACCATCATTTGTCATGGTAACCACTTTCTGGTTGTCATTTTCATGGTAATTCACTTCTGACCATCATTTCTCATGGTAACCACTTTCTGATTGTCATTTCCCATGGTAACTACTTTTTGATTTATATTTTTGGAAACCAGTTTTTGAAATATATTAAAATTGTGTTCTTGTTCTGGTCATGAAGTACCATGAAATGTTGCTAAATTGCTTTAAAACACACATTTTAGCCATTTTTAAATAAATTTAGCTTTAAACTTTAAAACTGTGTTTTTCATCAGATATAATCATGTTGTGGCCCTCAAAAAGAAGCTTTCATTATTCTTCTGTTTTCTTTTAATGCATTTTTTGTAAAATACGTAATCGTACGTAAAATAAAGATAGATTCATTTTTTATTGTAAACTAACTTTTATGTCTGCTGGATTTTATCTGTTTTTATTTGCATCAGTGGTGTTTTGGTAAAGACTGGTTACTATGGTGATTTTTGGACAAGTTGTGGAGACTGCAGTAACACGTGTTTGGTTTGTTATGCTGAGGGGTGATTTTACAGTACCCTTCTGCTCTTGTTTTGGTGTCTGATTTCTCATGTGTGGTGAACCTGAGTCATGCTGTGGGATTGACTGGACTGAACTGAATCTGGTTTGGAGTCAAGCTGGCCTTACCATCACACGTGTGTGCCGTTTAAACATAACAGTTGATAAAACCTGAATGAATGGTTTGCTGTGTGTGTGTGTGTGTGTATGTGTGTGTGTGTGTGTGTGTGTGTGTGTGTGTGTGTGTGTGTGTGTGTGTGTGTATGTGTGTGTGTAGAGGCCAATCAATGGAAAACTAGGGTAGCAAGAGGTGTGTGTGTTTCAGATTTTGAATGAAGCAGCTCACCACTGCTCAAGCCAATGCTGGATTAAAATCATAGACATCAGTTTGTCTTAGTGCTGCACAATTAATAAAAAAATCGAGATTACAATTATGGTAAATAATCACACAATTTCATAAAGACTCAATTAAAGCTCTCAATTTGCATTCATTTTATTAAAAAATGTTAGGGATGAAGAAATATACGCTCTGAATGATTTTCAGATACTTAAGTCAAACCAAATATTGATGTCATCTGCAAACAACTGATGATTGAGCTTTTCTCAGAACTAAATGTTGCTTAGCCTTTTTGCAGTAATGACAATAACCGTTTTTGTATGACTTTGTTTGCTCCGCAGAACAAAAGAGAAGATATCTTGACATCCAATCCCGTTTGTATGAAAACAAAACCAATGCTAGTGAAAGGGTGGAACCTACCCACATTTTTCAGATTTTTTATTCACGTTAACTTTCACTTTAATGTAATGTTTACTAAAAGTGTACACAAATACAAAGAAGATCTATTGTGATAGCCAAAGTGTAAGACGTCTTGTCACAGTACTTGAACACGCACAACAAGTGATCACACATCCCGAGCAGTGGTCAGCAATGCTGCAGCGTGGTATTGAAGGTGGATGAGTGCGCTTGTTATTCACTTCCTCCACCTACATTCCCAGCTGGTACCAAGTATCGAACCAGTGACCTTGGGATTAACAGGCCAGGCCACAACTGACCCTCAATTGTTTTGTCCTTTAAAATGTAACAAAACTTTAGTAAATCTTAATGCTGGTTCTGCAACACTTTTTCCATTTGGTTTGCCTTTTTTGCTATCCAATGACCTTTACACATTCAGGCTTGCAGTTAATAAGTGTAAATGTACAATTTAGGTTTGCTGGACTCCCAGAGTACTAAAGTTACCAACTATAGGAATTGTGTTTGGAGATTATGCGACATATTTGCGGAAAAATGAATGTAGTGCTATCATTTGAAATGTTGCAAATGTAAGTTGCTGCATGCCAAATTCCTGACAGTTTTTATGCAGGTTTAATCACGGATGAAGGTACATTAAATGCTGAACCATTCCCATGATACAGGCCTCTAAATACTGTGTGCCTTTCAGTATAATGAAACTGAATCAGTCCCGAGTTGGTTGAGGAATGAGAGCGCACAATCTAGCTTGACCTGCAGGGTTGTTGGAGTGACACCTGAGATCAAAGACTGAATGCTGCTTCTGCCCACCTGCAGTCAGTTGACCTGAATGGAAATTGAGAATTCTCCAGAAAGACTGTTTGTCACAGTAGGCTTTTTGAACCCACAACAGTTAAGTTCAAGAACAACCTTCTACCTGGAACTGTGTTTTTGGATGTATGCCAGTAAGAAAATGTTTTGCTTGGGATCACAACTTAAGACTGGCTGACTTTATTTAAGATCAATTTTGTTTGTGCTTTGTACAGTTCACATGCGATCCAATATTACAGTGTTGTTTTAAGGAGTCACGAGACACAGCCGTTCAGAGGAGTGTCCCCCTTACCGCCTGTCAGCTGTAGTAAACATGAGTTTGTCTGTAAGAGATATGCTTTATCTGTGGGTTCCAGTCAGCTTGAATGTGGCCTCCAGTTGTAGAATGTGTCTATGAATTTTTGGTTGTGAAAGATTCTGACCATGAACATACAGCTCAGCTTCCAAATAATGAGACAAATTTGAAGGTTACTAAGATTGTGCCCTAAAATATTGCTTGGTCTTCAATGACTTTAGGACATGTTTTCTTATAAAAAATCTTAGATATTACAATTTAATAAATGTAATTGAGTTTATTTTATATCTCTTTAAAACTCTTTACTGCCTGTTTTTTTCTCTTGCAAAACGCAACTGAATTATTGTTGACCAGTTTTGGGCAGATGTTCTTATCGAGACCAAGTCGTCTCGAAATCACGTGTTACATTTTTTTAGCTTGTATCTGTTTGAACAGTTAAACGTTGAAATGTCTCAAAGAAATTTGTAATTGATCCTCAATAAACATTTTAAAACAGATGATAATAGAGATCTTTGGTCATCTATTGTATTTTGGAAAACTGTAAAAAGCCATTTTTATACATAAAGGTTTAATTTTTTTCTTATTTCTTCACAGGTTTCAATGTCATAAAGCTGAGTTACGGTGGTAATAGAGTTATCTAAAACAAACATCATCTCATTGCTTTGAGGAGTTTGGTAAGACCTAGAAACATATGCCTAAATTACAACACACATTTTTTTTAACATGCAATACATTTAGGTTTGTTTGCATAAAACATTGGTATTTTGCAACAATCATAAAAATTATTGTAATATTCAAACAGTTGGTTAATTTGACATCTTCATCAAGATAGCATGTTTTATAATATGTTTCACCAAGCATGTGTCAAGGTTGTTTTGCGTTTGTTTTATACAGACTAAAGTCACCGAGAAGGAGCGAACAAGTCGTAGAATACAGACAGTACTGCACCCACACTCCTTCACCGGGGCTATGGTAAACAAACATTACTAGAATCTTTCTTTCCTTCTGCACAGCTCTCTTACTGTGGTTCAAATGCTGAATGGGAAACTGCTCATTGATTGCTCAGACTTTAATCAGCTGAAATGAATGGCACTTGATGTCAAAGTCCTGTCTGGGGTGCTGTCTCAGCAAGATTCAATACCCTCTTTAGACAGACATGTCCCTAGTGTGCTCCGTATTATAAAACAAATCTGATCAGATGAGCCCTAATTAAAGCCTTTTATAGATGATATACAACCATAAACACAATTTTTATTCGAACATTGGTGTTGTCATTGAACAAAAATGGAAGACAATCATAGCTGTGGTTAACAGTAATTTTACTACGTGGTGAAACAGTGGTGAAAACACTATAGAACAGATGCACACGAAACCCATCAGAACTCATATAAAGTGTGTAGTAACGGCAAAATCTTGCTCTGTTAGTCGTGTGCGTGCGTGCGTGTGTGTGTTTGTGTGTGTGTATTTCTGCATTGAATCATGCCTGATGTAAGTCTGTACTGTCAGTTTCAACACATCCCTGCAGTCTCTGTGTGGAGGCAGATGAATGTGTTTGTTTATACATTTCTAATGAGTTATACGCTTTCTTGTTTATTTGCTTTTCTGTCTGTGTCTGCACAGTTTTTCTGTTTTTTTGCCCGTGCCTGCAGTGGCCTGCCCCCTGGTTCGGCCCCTCTGTTGTGTGATTCTGAGTGTGTACCGAACCATGTCTTTGCCCATTGTCAGTGCTACACACAGCAAGACATGCTGCTAATCCAGCACACACATGTACACTTCTGTTACCCGACAGTTTGGTAAACTGTTTTTTTTTCCATTTTCCGCCTCATCAGGTGGACATTAAGGTTGTGTTTTTGGACCTGTTTGTTTATAGGTTTTTACACTATATGGGCCAGACTGATTAAAGGAGAATTTTAATACCCAGTTCATGCAACTCTTATGTTAATCTTGAGTACCTCTAGTGTAGGATCGCTTTGTTCATATATCCAAAAGTCTTTGGTTTACTCACATTTACAGTGGAGAGATACCACTTTACGACTGCTTATGGAAAAACCCTCACAACCAAATCCCTTTTCTCTTCAGAAGATTTTCTGGAATTATGTCTTAGAGAGGTTTCATTGTTCAGTTATGAGTAACATCACTGCAATAACATCTAGCTTTTACTGTAGATAATTATATAGTTAAAAAAAGTTGTGACTACAACAATCTACCAAAATTTAGCAATTATTTCATTCTCATAAATAACCAACCCGAACCTGTGCAAATGAGACGGAGTTCAACAGACGGGTAAGAGGCAGTAACCAACACACGAGTCATCAGGACATAGTGATCAGACATGGCAATGTGGCCTGCTTCTCACACAGCCTGTCCCCTATTTGTGGAACAAGAGCCCAAACATCTGAACATTAAAGGCTAGCCCTGACCGTAGCCTCTCATTCCTGTGTGCAGACATGAATGGAATGACTTATGCTGAGCACACCGGAGCTCTGAGACTTTGGGTTGATCTAAAACTACTCGCACTAAAGGCTAAAATCTTAACATGATCTTGCTACACAGATTCTGTTTAGACGGTTATGCATTCATTATGGTTAGATGTTAACAGAGTTCTTTTCATCACCATCTACTCAATCATTTATAGGTCACATTTTTTAGTTGCTGATGATTTGTGTTTAGTTGCTGATTTGATAGTGTGTGCAGTCATACAATTTTTCAAGCGAGCAGCTATGTTAAGGCTTACGTAAAGCGTTACACTGTATTTAGTTTCAGGAGCGCCTGTTATGTCACAAAGAGTGACCTCACGGAAGGAAGTCATGTCAAACACAGCCTTTGCCCTTACAACCGTTGTGCTGCCTTGAACTCCTGCCAACTGTAGTATTGGTTTAGGAAATGTGACAACTTTGTCCTCAGTTAACCTGAAGCGTTAAGGGATGTAATCACTCGTTCAGTCATGAGTAATGTTATATCTGTATCATGTTGACTTTTGGCCTCTAAGAGTGGTAAAAGTGGAAAATGACTTAAGTCAACAAAATGTACACTGTTTTATGCTTAACATTTGATAAGGAGAGTGTTAACAGGAGAATGTATTGCATTTGTTGTGGGTTAAACCTCATGTGTTCTGTCTGATAGGAGGAGGAGGGGCAGCAGAGTCTGGAATGCATCCAGGCCAATCACATCTTTCCTCGGAAGCCCCCGGTCCTGGAGGAGGAAGATCTGCAGGTAAGCACAGGATAAGACCTGAGCGTGATTGTCTTTGTTTTAGATTTTACCTCCAACTTAACGGCAGATTTGTCTTCTGTATATATTTATTTTGAAATCAAGCATAACCTTTTGGATATCATTATAACCTTTTGGATGTCCACTGCTTATTTATCAATCGCATCATGCATTGGGTGTGATCAGTTCTTAAAATATATTTCTAAGACTGTGTATGAACAATCATTGTCTTTTGCGTTATGAAAGTAATGAGTTTATTGACATGCTTAATTTAACAAGTTCAATTTGTAGTAAGGTTTTAAACAGAATATGTTTTTCGGATATCAAAGTGATTAATAATGTTAATCACATTCAGAATAAAAGTTTGGGTTTATATGATATACGTTTTTTTGTTCTGTGCATATGTACTTTTTATATTAAAAAATAATATATTTTATATTTTTTTATATTTTATGTTTAGTTTTTATATTTTTAATATAATATTTTTTATTATTTAAAAATATGTAAAAAACATACACATTCATGGATATATTTTTTGAAAATATTTAAATGTAGTTTTGTATTTAAATAATTAATATTCATTATATTATTTCTTTTTGTAAATTTATTTACATATGGGGTAGATATATGGGATCTAAAAACTGATGTTGTTCCAGGTGCCCTTTCCAGAGCTTCATGGAGAATTTACAAAGTTCGTGGGTCGGGCGGAGGATGCTGTCATCGCCATGTCCAATTACCGCCTGCACATCAAGTTTAAAGAGTCGGTTGTTAATGTGAGTGGTACATTTTATTCAGATGTTTTAGCACAGTTTACGTTTGGGCACACAATGTATCATTCGTTAAATCAATCTTTGTCATAATTGTAGACATCATTACAGTCTGGATTTAAAGCATCGCCTCCTTAGAACTGTATATCATCAGATTCTTTAAACAGAAAAGTTGACCTATTTATCTTCCAATACATATAATCGTAGTCTTGCTCATCTGCTGTTTTACAGAATAAAGTTTAGTGTGTGTGTAAAGGGAAACTGGATTATGATCTGTTTCGCCAAAGTGAATGTGTCTCGTACCGTTCAAAGTATCGCCAGTCGGGTGGTCTCTCAAAGACTATGCTGTGCTGGGAATGCTGCTAAATTTAGAGGCAGCTGATTATGTGAAGGGTATTTAGGGACAGTGGGCCACAGTTACATCAGGCGCTCTGACAGTGCCTGTGTGTGTATTGAACAGCTCGGTTTATTAGTTCTTTGCTTTCACTGTTTTTCTTGAGCCTGTTGCCATGGTTGCAGTGGCTTTTTAATTGGAATTCGTCCACCTCCATACTTTAAACCTGATACTATATTAAGGTTTTGGTTATGTTTTAATGGTGTGCTGTACCGTACTACCTCAGCAGACATGATCCTGAAACCCAGTGATCCACAATCTTGTAAAGGACGATTCTGGCAATATAACTTAAAAGAAAATTGCAAATGAATTGTCAACATGTGTTTATTTAAATAAATGTAAGTGATGGAAAAATTCAAACAGATACTGTTGGTTTTAGGCTTGTAAAACCCCCAGACTATTTTATAGATGTACGCTTCTGTTAGTGAATAGATGGATGGGACAGATGGGTTTGTAGTTGAATGGTTCAGTGCTGATTCATCAGATATGATCTGTGACTGTCACATATTTACCAGAGTAAATGAGTGTGACTGTGTGCCTGTGAAAGATAGGGTGTGTTTGTGTTTGATGTGACACAATGTGCCGTGCTGGTGTGACCATTAGAATGTTTTTGAGGCAACAAAAGTGTTGTAAGAGTGATTGTAATCTGTGCTGAGAAATTTGTCATGAAACGTTTCATCATGGATCAGTTCTCAACGCAGTTCAAAAAACTATAGAAAGTGTTGGGAATTAGTCTTAACTTTAAGATGTTAACATGTACTTTGCAGTATTTTATGCCCCTTTAGCAAGTGCCCAAGGAATGTTCGAGTGTGGTCAGGTTATTGCGATGGAATTAAACCACAGCCCAGGAATGTGCACGACAAACATGCCAAAACGCGAACTGTGCACATTCATCTCATGATCCGGGCAAAGCTCTTCATTTTCTTTCTCTCTCTCTTTGTGAACAGAGTTGCTCATGTGAAGTGTCAGTAAGTAACAGATCGCTCTATCTGCATGCTGGTGCCAGCTGCAGTTTAGTCACTTTATGATATCAGTAGTTGCAGGAGTTGCATGGAGTTGGTCAATGTATGATCACATGCAAGTTTTAAAGAGGAACTGCGATTCAAAGCTGTCCAGACACACCTACACATAATTGCTACTGATTGGCATGGCGAAGTTAAAGCTTAATGTTAAGTATGTGAGCTGTAGAACAATGAGTGAATTTGTTGAGACTTTAATCATTAACTAATCATGTCAAATGTGTAAATCAGGTGCGTTGTTTGGTTTATTTTGTGATCTGGTTATAGACACTGCGTGGTGTGTTGATTCTAACTCGCACAATAATGGCACTTGTGTCTGTCTGATCGTTTGTGCCTTCTTTCTCTGTCTCACTCTGTGTTTGTCTCTCTCAGGTTCCCCTGCAGTTGATAGAAAGTGTAGAATGTCGGGAAATGTTCCAGCTGCACATCACCTGTAAAGACTGCAAGGTCATCAGGTGAGACTTTATAACAAACACACTCAGAGGAAGTCGTCTGTTTTTGCCATCTATTGTTTATGCTGTCTGTTTCTGTTTTTTAATTCATGTTTTTTTATCCGCTGATGCAGACTGTCATGTGTTTTTTATAGGTGTCAGTTCTCCACGTTTGAGCAGGGTCAGGAGTGGCTGAAGAGGCTAAATGTTGCTGTTCGTCCTCCAGCTCACTTAGAGGATCTCTTTTCCTTTGCCTTTCACGCGTGGTGTGTTGAGAAGGAACAGCACGGGGATCTTTGCAGACGAGGTGCATCACCAGACCTCCATTTCAAAAGAATTAGATGTTCACTCATTGACTTGAACTAGATAGATTTGTTTCACATGTTTAAAGATCTACCTACTTTATAATTCACTTTCTTTTGATTTTTCGTTCTCTTATTTTATGGCATGCATTAATCAGGTGATCATGTGACATCACGTTTTCATTATGAGGTGGAGCGGATGGGTTTCGACACTCAGAACGCTTGGAGAGTATCTGAGATCAACAAGAATTACAAGTGAGTTTAACAACACAAATGAGCTCTCTGTCTTTAAACAGATCTGAACTCATTCCGTTAGGGTCTGTGATGAGAGGATGAGATGATTTTAGAGGGGCATCAATTAGCCTTGTGTCCTGCTCTGATAACATCATGCGCTCTGTTTGCCCCCTGGCATTGCCAGGCTATGTTCCAGTTACCCTCAACTGCTGCTGGTGCCAGCCTGGATTACAGACACGGAGTTGGACAATGTTGCAGCCTTCCGCTCCTGGAAGAGAATCCCTGCTGTGGTATACAGGTCAGTTAATCTTGTTTATTTTGTGTGATCTTTTCTTATCTAATCACACTCTAAACTTATGTTCAAGACATGCAGAGTGCTTTGTTTGTCCACACTTAATATGAAAATGCTGGTAGTAACCCTAACTTAAATTTTTTTTTTTAAATCGCAGTCCATAATTAATTTGGAAGACCTGTGATAACCAGCCAGATTTAACCCCAAGTCACCATCTTTCCCCAGACACCAGAGTACAGGGGCGGTGATCGCTCGCTGCGGTCAGCCTGAAGTCAGCTGGTGGGGCTGGAGAAATGCAGATGATGAGCATCTGGTGCAGTCCATTGCCAGAGCCTGTGCCGTGGACAGCAGCTCACGTAAAGGCATTTCCAACGGCTCATTCTCCCGTGAATACACCAACGGAGCTGACCTCTCAGATGTGGAATTCGGTAAGACCGGAGATGTCAGGATACCAATATTTCCAGAATCAAAGATAAAAGAAGTTATTTGTTCACATTAATCAACAAATTTAGTTTAAGGCCTTATTTAGCCAGAAACCTTGATTTTGATTCTCTGATTTTCGGGATGACTTGTAGGTTTTTAACACACCTGTATGTTTTTATTGTAGACTCATCAATAACTAATAGCTCAGAGGTGGAGACTCTGGCCATCCAGCCTCGTAAACTTCTGATCCTGGATGCCAGGTCTTATGCGGCTGCCGTGGCCAATAGAGCCAAAGGAGGAGGGTGTGAATGCCCAGGTGCCCTCTAACTTAATGTTTTCTGACATGGACTCTTACTGTAGAATAGATCAATGATTTAATTCATCAGGAATGTTTATTTCTACTGGCCTATCACTTGTCTCAATTCAAATGTTTAATTTAATGTTTATTTAAGTACACCAGATAAATGTATGTCGTTATCCCATGTAGAGTACTACCCAAACTGTGAGGTGGTGTTCATGGGTATGGCCAACATTCATTCCATCCGCAAGAGTTTCCAGTCTCTGCGCTTCCTCTGCACCCAGATGCCAGATCCTGCCAAGTAAGCCTTCAATGAGTTACCAATACTGCAGTCGCAATACAGAAAGACAGAAATGTGTTTCTATTTTTGTATGAGAAATTATTCTTTTAGGGTTAAGGCTGACCACTTGTTTAAAGAATACACATTTAATAAGCTTGATCTTGAATTTTACCATAGCATACTTAAATGTTTGTGTTATATCACATAAGTGAATATAAAGCTTTACTCCAGCTACAGAATTGATCCTATCTGTCAAACACCTAAAAGAACTCTGCTACTCCACTTCTATCCCTTCTATTGTTCTCGTCTTGGCAACACTTGACAACTCTGTATTTACTTCCTCTTCCATCTGTGATGTTTCCACTTCTGTGTATTTTAAAGTGAATCCTCTCTTTCTTTAGAAGTCCATTTGCAGTGTCTACTCATCAGCCTTGATTTGTTGTAATAAATAAATCTAGTTGTCTTTTTCGATCTGATTTTAAATATCTGTTTGCTGGAGATAAAAATGCTCCTGTTAATGTTGTTTTGTTTGATGCAAGAAATCTTGAGTAGTTTGCAACAAAGCTTTTTTTGTTTATTCGGGTAATGTGATATGCCCATTTGTGATTTGTTAAAAGTTGCCAATTCCTTTGATTTGCGTATGTTTCAGCCAGCATAATAAAATCTGTGTTGTTGTATAAGTGGATGGTTTACTGTACCTGTTTCATAAACATATTCTAGCGATGCTCAGATGTATTTTTTGTGTAAAGCCTGTTTTTGTGTATGTTTAGTTGGCTGTCTGCTCTGGAGAGCACAAAGTGGTTGCAGCATCTTTCTCTACTGCTCAAAGCATCTCTTCTCGTCGTGAACGCAGTGAACCGTGACCACAGGCCCGTCCTGGTACACTGCTCGGACGGATGGGACCGCACTCCTCAGATAGTGGCATTGGCCAAACTTCTGCTGGACCCATTCTACCGCACCATTGAGGTGAGATCGACCAGTCTAAAGAATGATTGGAATTATTAAATGAAGAATTTCTAAGCTATATCACATGCTGGAAAAATCCAGAAGAGCTTATTTCAAATCCTGCGGTTGGAAATGCTTACAAGGTTGTGTTTCTATAGACAATGGCTTGGAGGAAACCTTCAAATATTTATTATGTTTCCTGACCTTGAAGGACATTTCTTCTGTTTAACTCCTATTATCCGTTCACAGACATAACACTGAATGGACTTAGACCTCAAAACGTAGTACTCTCTCTCTCTCTCTCTCTCTCTCTCTCTCTCTCTCTCTCTCTCTCTCTCTCTCTCTCGATCTCTCTCTCTCGATCTCTCTCGAAACAGGCTGATGATGTTTGATTTCTCTTCCTCTTCCAGGGTTTTCAGGTGATGGTTGAGACTGAGTGGTTGGACTTCGGACACAAGTTTGCTGATCGCTGCGGTCATGGAGAAAATGCAGAGGACCTGAACGAGCGTTGCCCTGTCTTCCTGCAGTGGTTAGACTGTGTTCACCAGCTCATGAGACAGTTCCCATGTTCCTTTGAGTTCAATGAAGCCTTTCTGGTGAGTGACATTAATGTGAACCATTATTTTTTAATTGATAGTTTCAGTACTGAATTCTTTTGTTTTGATGTTTTCAGGTGAAGCTCGTGCAGCACACATACTCGTGTCTGTTCGGGACGTTCCTGTGTAACAGCGGGAAGGAACGTGACGACAGACACATCCAGGAAAGAACCTGCTCTGTGTGGTCTCTCCTCAGACCTGCCAACCGCTCCTACAGAAACATGCTCTACTCCTCACATTCAGAGAGCGTATGTTCCCTCTCTCTCTCCATCACTTCTGTTTAGTTGCTCTTCCTATTGCTTGTCCACTCATTTTACTTGAACTCTGACCTGTTTGTACTCACTCCTTTGATATTTAATCATAATCAAAAGCTTCATCAGGTATACATACTTCCCCGAAAGAACTGTGTCTTTTCATTTCCTATCTCTTTAAAATATCCACCATTCTTTATAAAGTACTTTTAAAACAGAACCCTGATTTTGGTTGTCCAACCTCATTTTCTGTGCTTTGCCTTTAGTTTTAAACTGAAACATTGTTTGGGTGATTTTCAAAATTGTGCTGAGAACACACCAGTTTAACCTATCATCAAAAGAAATAAGTGATTCAATATTGCATGGAAAATGAAACCTACTTTGACTGATTTTTGCTTTGCAACATTAAGAAAATAAGTAGAATTGGGGTTGCCTGATTTTCATAAAAAGTAGGCTTCAATTTGTTCCATGTAAAGTAATATTCTTTTGATCTAGGCACTTCAGCATTCAGGTCACTTGAGGACACCAAACGTGCTGTCAGTTGACCAAGGATCTGCTCTTTATGTCTAGGTTCTTCATCCCGTGTGTCACGTGCGTAATCTCATGTTATGGACAGCTGTTTACCTCCCCAGTTCTTCACCAACGACCCCTTCAGATGACTCCTGTGCCCCTTACCCTGCACCTGGTGCCAACCCTGAGGACCAGTCCCTGGGCAGGTAAATCTTCTGACACAACCTGAAATATCTGTTGAACATCTTCATATGTAGAGCTTCATTGCTTAATCTTGAACTTGTTTCAATTGTTTTGTCCAAACAGGCGTCCGAAGACCCGCTCGTTTGATAACTTGCCCAGTGCTTGTGATGTGGGAAACCCATTGACCTCAAATCGACGTTCCAGCGATCCCAGTTTAAATGAAAAGTGGCAGGACCATCGCAGGTCTTTGGAACTGAACATTGGGACGGGGGTTGACAATGCTGTATCTCCAGATCCAGAGGGGAGGGTCAGTGGTCAAACAGGGGTTGGAATTATGGGAACAATGCCCAATGGAGGCACGGAGGATGTCAGGTTGCCAATGATGGAGGGTGTGGATGAGGCTAAACTTTCCCTGACTGGTGTGGCTGTAGGTCAGATGGAGAACATTCTGCAGGAAGCAACAAAGGAAGACTCCGCACCAGACAATCGTAGAGTTGCTAAGATAGACCCCACTAATGATGCCTCCAGTTCAAAGAGTGCTAATGGTCAGATGGATAATATTGCACATTCAGATTTAGAGGGCAGCAAAGAGGATTTTCAAGCAAAACTAATGGCTAATGGTCAATCTGAAAGCATCATAGAACATAGTGTCAATGGTCATTGTTCAGAGGACGGCAGTTCTGAAGCATCTTCTGCTCTCAGCCAGGACACTTCAGGAAGCCAAGACTCAGAGGAACTAGCTGAGGAAGCCCGGGAGGAGCACACCCCCTCTTGCAACACACCTAATATACCTCCCAATGGCCTTAGGACTCTCAGTAATGGCTTCAGGGTTGAGAAACCACCTGCCGAGAGCCATGCATCTCTCCCCGACTCAGAGGTCAGATCTGATGCTCTTGAGCAAGCTGAGAAACGCCTTTCTCTGTTGGAAAGCTCCACAGAGACCCTTACGGAAGATTTAGGTGTCCGGCCGCAGAGCCTAGGACCCTTGACTATTCCTCAGCCACCTCAAACCTCTGCAGAATCGCCGTGCCTCAAACAAGGTCTCGATGCAGAAGCCGACCTGCAGGGCATTGTAAGAACTTTAAATAACACCCAGAAACGGCCATCTCTTAGTGCCTTTCCACCCTCCTGCAACTCTGCTGACCTTCATAATCCCATCTGTAATGGAGACTCCCCGGACCCAGAGCCCTCTACTCCACAGTGGGTTCGCACAAATGGAGAACGGTCCACACTTAGCCGACAAGTGTCACTCGCTAGCTGTGGCTCGCTGACCCTACCAGCACGGGGTGTTTGCTCCCATCATCGCTGCCTGCACTTGGGCTTTCTGGGGCGACCGAGCTTCAGCCCTCCAGAACCGCCCTCGGCCCGGAGCCATCTGGACGATGATGGATTGACCCTGCACACGGACGCAGTGCAGCAGCGGCTCAGGCAGATCGAGGCGGGTCACCAGTTAGAGGTGGAAGCCCTGAAGAGGCAGGTTCAGGAGCTCTGGAGCCGTCTGGAGAGCCATCAAGCTGCTGGGGTGCTGCGGCTCAATGGAGACATTGGAGATGAAGTGGTAAGCATGGAAAGCATGTCTGTTGTTGTTGTATAAAGAACATGTATTAATACACTTTTCAAGTCTTATAGCTGTTCTTCCTGTTGTTTTTTTCAGACCTCATTCACAGACTCTGACTTTAACCTGGAGCCCAGCTGTCTCTCTCGCTGCAGTACTGAACTATTTTCTGAGGCCAGTTGGGAGCAGGTGGACAAACAGGACACTGAGGTACACCTGAGGAACACATCTGTAGAGCACACATCTTCGGAACACACACCTGTGGAATACACACCTCTGGAACTGACCTGAAACTCTGGACACTCGTTTGATTAAACTGCATGTTTCAAGACTGTTAACAAACTGTTTTTTCATGTTACCATTTGCTTTATTTATATGAATATTTCTGTTATAAAGACTTTGAAATTGTCTTAAGAATTTGTCTGAATCTGTGTAAAGAGTATAAAATATTATAATTTATTTGTTAGCAAAGATTCTTTAAGTTTAAAATAAAACAATAAAACATTTCAAGATTGACCTGATTCACCTTCTTAATATACATTCCTTCTGCTATTACAAATGATTTATCTGTCCTAGGGAATAAAAATGATTTGGTTTCATCAAAATCTCATAACTTTTATGAGAAATAAAATCCACAGAGTAATAACTTAACCTAATGATTCAACTTCTCATGATGATCAAATCAAATCCAGAATATCTTAGCATAGGTTAACTCCCAATTTTATTCTCACACCACAATTCCTTTCAGTAATGTTTCTTACGGATGTCTCACATTTCGTCTAATAGGCTATTTAACCTTTCATTTAAAACTAAATGCGTGTTTGTGTTTGCAGGTGACTCGCTGGTACCCGGACCATCTGGCAGCCCAGTGCTACGGCTGTGAGAGAGGATTCTGGCTGGCCACGAGAAAGCACCACTGCCGGTACGACTGCACTCCAGACACTCGTCTCTTTATCTTTCATACTCTATCTGTTCCTCATCATGTGGTCTGATACATCGCTGTTGACTTCTTTCTTACCATTGCTTAAACATGTTTTTTGTCTCTAAATACTTCTGCTTTTAGTCAGTCAGCATAAACAGAAATGTTTGGTGAGTTTGTTGATTTCAGCATTTACTCGCAACTCATTTCTGCAGGGTTTGTAAACACGGCGGTTTTAATCATTTGCTAGTTGGATGGTTGGTTGAATCTGTTAAGCGCAAACATGTACAACCCGTGGCAAGATAACTAAGTTACCTAAATAGTTTTTCAGGTAAAAAATATACCATTTTAAGCATGAGATTAGGATTACAGTTTTGTCATATTACAGCTTCAGAAAATGATTGGTTTTCCTATTGGCTACAGATATTTAGGAAATATTTATAATAAGCGTTGTATTTACTGCATATTAAGTAAATGATAATTTTTGCTCTGAGCTCCTTGCTTTGAGTCCCTTTCATAAGAGTATGTAACTTTTAATACAGAAGTGTGTTGTTTTCTGTCTGCTTTTTGAAGCACTCTTTCTGACTGGAGTGTGTCCTAAAGTGATAGTTTATGCTAAAATAAAAATTCTGTCATGAATTTTTCCCCCTTTAGTTTTTCCAAAACTGCATACATTTCTAGGTTTGGATAGACACAGAGAAAGATATTTGGACGAATACTTGTAACAATTTACATTTATTCATTTGGCAGATGCTTTTATCCAAAGCGACTTTCAAGTAATGTGCAGTATCACTGCAGAGCAAGTGGGGGTGAGGTGTCTTTCTCAAGGACACTTCAGTCATTGACTACCGACACTGGGATTCGAATCCGCAACCTTCTGCTTACAAGTCCAACTCTCTAACCACCACACCACAACTGTTCCTGGACCCCATTGACTACCATAGTGGGTAAAAAACAGTGGTAGTCAGAAGCACTAATTTTGTGTTTGTTTGTGTTAAATTTTTTTCTACTATGAGTGTCAAAGTGGTCCAAGAACTGTCCATTCTTCCAAATATCTTAATCAAAACCATATATATATATATATATATATATATATATATATATATATATATATATATGAATAACTGAAAGGTGAGTAAATGATGATGAATTTTTCTTTTGGAGTGAACTATCCCTTTAAGATGCCTATTCACAAAGGACAGTGTACAGGTTTGTTAACAGAGCTCAAGTGTTAATTTTTCCCCATCACAGAGTCAAGGAGCATATGGAGGAGGTTTGGTGAGAATTGTCTCTTTCTCGGACTCATTCATGTTTTAATCCTGCATCGCTTCAGAGTGTTTCTAATCCACTGCTCTGTCTTCTCATGAGCTCAGATAAAAGTCTTGTTCATGTTGGGCTGAAATGTTTGAGAAGGAACTGTTGTGTAATATTTTTAGGTCCTGTTGAAGAAGTGTTAGTCACACATGACCATAAAACACGTTTTCTTCTGTCTGTGTACATGTGCATTTGTTTCCTGTGAGCGGTTGTGTGTGTATGTGTTGTGTATGACACACATTGTGTACAGAGATTTAATGCACTTTTTAATTGTTAATGAATTAGAGATCAGTAAATCTGCATGTTAATCTTGTTGTTGCTATAACAGTGTTGATATTGACTGCTTGAATTTTCATTTTATTCTACTATAATTTTTTAATTGACACTTGTACAGTTATAGATCACATTATTCTGACGATAATGTTGTTTTATAGCCATTTAAATCAAGATACTTGACCACCAGCTGTTTTCCAGTTACTTTACATCTTGATATACATCAAATGTGACTAAAAAGAAAAAAAACATGCAAATATTTTTAAATCTATATTTTCATTTTCCAGCTCTTATTAAAGTTTATTTTCCATATAAATGATGTATGTTATATTAAATTAATTCTAATCTCTACCTCTCTCTTTCCCCTGCCTCTCCTGCGTCTTGTCCTCTTCTGCTCCCTGCAGGAATTGTGGGAATGTGTTCTGTGCCAGCTGCTGTGATCAGAAGATTCCGGTGCCAAGCCAGCAGTTGTTTGAACCCACTCGCGTGTGTAAGTCATGTTTCGGCAACCTGCAGCCTCTGGCGCCATCTCTGGAGATAGAGCTGGAGAAACCCATCACAGCTAGCTCCAACTGATCTGAGACCAGAACCAAGTCAAACCAACTGGACACATACAACTGCTGAGGACCCAAGGGATGAGTCGGTGAAGCTTCAGAAGGGGTAGCTGATGTTTTGTATTCCCCCCTGAAAGGGAATCATGTATATACAGAAGACTTTGTCCAGGAGGAGGATGCTTAGCACTTTCTATTAGCGTTTGCTGAAGAGACTGCTGAATATATCTTGAAAAAGATGCTTGACTGTATTGAAAGCTTATTTCACGGTGAACCATGCTGCATAGAGAAGGATATCTCATGGACGGTGCAACATCCACTTGTGTTCCTTTCTTTCTTTCTTTTTTATAGGATTTCCTGTGTCATCATCTCTCAAATATTGAATTTCAGCAGCGTTCAATGGTGCTTGTGGGACACGGCCGAAACGTCCTAGCTTTGGGTTCTCATCTTTATCTTTCAAGGCGTAACAATATCTGCTCTCTGGTTTTCTTCTCTTTCACAAACGGAGAAACCTGTTTGTTTATTTTTTTTCTCAGCACAGGTCGACACATTTCGGGGTTTTCATGCACACATTTCCTGACTGTCATTAACTCCAGGATGTGCTTGAATACCCTTGACTTGGGCTGTCGAAGTGACAGGAAATGATTTCAGCATGGACTGCTAGAGGGCGCTCTTGGCTATCTGATCAGCTTTATGGATGTAGGCAGGTTTAGTGACTTCTCCTGATTTTGAGACATTCTCTATAATGCATTTTTTGTAACATAAATGCGAGACAAATGAGATAATATATTAGAATGATATAAGAATGAGACATATAGCATTTAAAAAGAGAAATTGTATAGAATTCCTGAATAGTGGCTCACTAAATTAGTCACCAAATATAAGTTGTGTTTGCTTCCCCATTTGTAGTTATTTGGGGGTTTCTTTTTAATGTATTTCTCCTTATTTTTCTTCTAGCAAGCGCTCAAAAGATACATTTGAATTTGTAGAATTATTTTCATTGAAATGCCCTGTTTTTTTTTCTTTGATTTTAATGTTTTATCCCTTATTTATTGTCATCTTTTTCTATTTTCAGTTTTGATACACACATAATAATCAGTGTTTGTTGAATGTGTGTTAAAACATACTAAATATGGAGATCCTCAAAACCCTAAACAGAAAACACACACACACACACACATAAAATTGGGAAGAGAAACGCACAAATCGCAATCCGAATAATATGTTATATTTTGTTGGTTAATTTTGACACACTTAAAAGATGTGAAATACAGAGAAATCAAAACCTCATTATTTGCTCATGTTCATGTCGATTCAGTCTGGTGTGTTGTTCCTGAACAAATCAGGACAAAACATCACCTACATAGAGAAATAGTAAAAGTCCATTTTGCTGTATTAAAGATTTAATGAAGACAAATGATAAAGAATTTGTAAAATAAAAACTGAATAAATCGTTGTTGAAAAAAGCTATTTTTGTCATTTGGTCTTTAGGAACCTTTTATTGTTATGAGTCAATATTAATTTTTGCTTCACAGATCGACATGAGCAATAGTAAATAATGACTAAAGACTGAATTCATTCTTGAGGCTTGAGATTTACTTGCTGTCAGAATTTATGGAGAGGGAAATTCCTGCAGGTTTGGTTGATGATGTGTTGATAGGTGTAAATTCCTCGGTCTTATCATATCTTCACCTCTCTTCAGAAGTCAGTGTAAACAGTGGAACTGCTTCTGCATAATCGCCAATCCATGAATGTGAATTTTGTTTTTCCAGAAAGAGAAATTCCATGGTTTATATTTTGCACATTGGTAACCATCAGAAATAAACTGCAGTCTTGGACAAGAATTAAAAGTGGAATTCCAATCAAACCGTGTCCTTGAGTCATTCAACAGATATCATGCAGTGTTTTGTATGTTTGACTGTAAATATCTGCTTGATATTGCCGCTCTCGAGGTTAAACTGTGAGATGAAGGAATGGGGATCAAAAAATATACTTATGATATACTTACTTATTTAGTTAAATTTGACTTGTAAAAAGCAAAGAAAACAGGCTATTTATTTGATCACCTTAAAGCTGTTTGTGGTTTTAAAATTGGGCTCAGGATTTCCCTGAAATCTTTTGTAATTAAATATTTTACTACATATTTGTATATGTATTTGTGGTCTCAATGTAATCATGAAAAATTAAAATTCTGTCACAAATTACTTATCCTTGTTGTTCTATACCTGTATACATTTCCAAGTTGTGTTGAACACAAGGAAAATATTTTTGAAGAAAACATTGCATCGTTTGATTTCCTCTGTTGAAAACTAAAGAAAAGTATTCTATTTTTTTAAAAACAAAAATTAAGCGTTTTTAATATTTTTTATGGTTAATCCAATGTAAAAATCTCTTCCGTCCTTTTAAATGCTTAAATATAATTTCTGTTATTAACAAATTTTTTTACTTAAAAAATCACTTATTAATTTACATTAGGCAAATGTTGGGAAGCGTATTATTTTTTTTATTCACTTGCGCAATAACAAACTGTCAAAGTGAATGCAAAATTTAATATAATTTTGTAATGTTTGAGTAGTTCCAGTTCTTTTCATAATAAATGGCAAGCCCAGTCAGCTTGGCCAAAAACCACGACACAAAATATTCAGTTTATGGCTCATACTTTAATATTGTGTCATATAGTTTAATACTTTCTTTACAAAAAAAAGACAGTTCAAGGTAAACAGCCTTGTTTAAAAACATCAAATATTGGTTTATTTTAACATGACAGATGTCCCAAAACCAAGTGTGAAGTTACTCATGCGATTGACATTGTCACTCATGAACTCGAATGTTTCAAACAAGCCTCTGTTGATTAATCATACTGATCAATTCAGACAGAAGTTCTTCTAGAAACCCTGAGGGTCACTGGATATGATCTCACTTCACAGCTTAACAGAAAAAAACATTCTTCTGTTTTAAGTGTTGACAAAAGCTTTGTGTTAATAATTTAAACAAGTTACAGTAAGTTCACTTGAACATCACAAGGACACTTGATAGCGAGAACATGACGTGTCTCCTTAAAAAGATTTACAAGCTCAGACTCTATAAGCATAAAAATATACAATGTGCAGTAAGTTCCATGTTTGCCCGTGATATTATACTGTAGATTATATAGAAAATTCCACAAAATGTAGTTGAGCAGCCATTAAATGGACATAAAATCTTGTCTGTACTTTTCTGTAGGAAACCCATTTCAACTGTCTATACAAACAGTTTAATAGCATAAAAATAGACTCATTCATCATTCATGATCCTTTTAACTATAAAAACCATATTTACAATATTAATGTGCTGATCGTGCGCTTGTGGTTTTGATACAAGCTTCATCTACAACATTTGTGGCATTCTGCTCGTTAAAACCTTTCATTTAGTATTTTAGAAATTAAGGTTAAAAACAAACATAGTAACAGGTTTAATATATACACACCTCTGATTAAATCTTCAGGATCACTTCAACAAAATACTTCTTATAATCTTTTTTTAATGTGAAGGCAGTTTAATGTTTACTTTTGTTAATCCTTTTCGTAAAAGTTTTTATCATCTTACTCATTATCTCATTAGTTTTCCACATTTTAGAAAAATAATAAATGTAATAGAATAAAACAATTTTCGTGTATGAATTAGGTCCAATAAAAGCATCCAAAAAGTTTATGTATTTTAGAATCCACAATGTTTTAACTATGTGCCTAGATTTGTAAAATCATAAACGTCATCATTATAAATTCAATCATTTAGCTTTTTTAACACTTTTGTTTGGAGGAATGGAAATTCCTTTAATATTATTTTTAGACATATATTTGTTATATAACTTCATATGTTTGCACAGTTATATTTGTTTTTATGAACATTGAAACACATTTTCTGATTCCTAAGTTTATAAGAAATATTTCAGTAAAGTTGATACCTAATTAAGTACTATTGTACACATTTTGCTAAAAATAGAATAAACCTCTGCTTTTGAATGAGAATACATTTTTCAGTTATAACTGATACAATGTAAACTGTTTTTATCCCTTGAACCGTAGGTGAATTTCTATACGTACAGTATAACATACAAATCAACCCAAAAATAACCTGAAAGCAGTTAATGCCACAAAAGCAGTTGATCAAGTGTACCGGGTAATAAACCAACAATATTTCAATAAGGTCTTCTCCCAAACAATATTCCTAACATTCTGCTTCCAAAATGTTCACAGCGTGGACAAAGTTTACAAGGTTAGCAGAACGTCCTGGGTACAATATTTTGGCTGCGGATAAAAACATGGCTCTTTAAACGGTTACAGGCATGAGATGATTTAGTTCAGTGTTAAAACGGCACGTCCATCCACGCAGGAAGTGGACGATGGCTCTTAGGTCTTCTCTCCCGGAGCGATGTCAAACCGAAGACTGGTCCCATACCTACACCACCACCAGGACAGAGAGGTCACACACTTCTGTTTGACGATGATACATCATTACTGCTTGAAAGGACGCAGATTTTAACAGCGTGCTTTGGCTCCTGACGTTCCAGAGTTATTTCTATAATGGCTGGACATTAACCTCATGACTAGAGGAATTAAACTAGACTAGAAAGAAGCAAATGTTCATGTATCTGTGCATGCATGAACATCCTCAATGATGTTTGTATCCCTAGAAGGATACACAGTTTACGTGGCAGTGTCGCATGCGTACCTTGTTGACGGGCGTGAGCTGGGTGCGTACGGAGCTAGTGTGCAGACGCGAGCGCTCACGGTCTCTCTCGCTCCCGCTGCTCTCAAAGCGCCCGGGCGACCTCTCCCTGCGGCTGTCCAGCACGGCCCTTCCGGGGGACTTCTCGCGCTCCAGAGGCCGGGCTGGAGATTTGTCCCTGCGGAACTCTGTACGGCCCTCGCGGTAGCGGTGAGGGGTGCTGGGCTCCCGGTGCAGCGGCCCGTCCTGGCTCCCGGGACCCGAGGCCAGACGTTTGGAGATGTGCTCGTTGTATGTGGGGGGACCGCGCTTGTTTGGGCTGCTGTGAAAGTTACAACTTTGGGTAAATCCAACACAATTTCATGTCAATTCTGTTTCATCTTCCAGCGTTTAGTCACTCTCATGTCATTTCAAACTTGTACGATTTTTTTTCCTCTGCAGGACACAAAAGAAGATATTTTGAAGAATGTTAATAACCAAGCACCTCACTTTTGTATTGCATGAGCATGTAACCACTGAGACATTTCTCAAAATATCTTCTTTTGCTTTTCACAAAAGAAATTGAGGTGGGATAAATTACACACATATGCATGAATTTGAATATATCCGCAGCCAAGCAGAAATGTTTTATAAATGATTTTGGATGAGATTACAAAGGTCACCTCCTGCTTGAGCCGGTCCTCTGCAGCTCTCTTGACTCTCGTACCAGACTGCCCTTACAGCAGATCACCCTCAGTTTGTTCTGATAGGACGAGGCCAGATAAATGGCACCCGATGAGATGGCCGGGCCCAGATAACGTGGGTTTGGAATGTCCAGGTGCACCAGACCGGGAGGACTGTTAAAAACAAATTACACTAAGTTCTATTTTCATTCTCTTTGGTTGATGATATGATATTGTGCGCTTATGTGACACCTCGTACCCGAGAGCGGCGTGTCCCTGGATCTCAATAACATCCAGAGAGTTGAAGTATGTGACGAACAGATAGGGTTCTCTGAACGCTGTGAGACAGACATCCTGAACATTTGCATCAGAAATTCATGACACATTCATTTCGGACAACCGAGAGAACTGCCTACCGAATGTTAGAGGGAGTCGACACCAATTCAGGTCATCTGGACGACTTCTGCGACCGTATGCGTCCACAAACACTCCGGTCTCTGTTGTTACAATCATATTTCAGAAAAAAAGTGTAATTATGTTTTTCTTTTTGTCTATTTTATACTTAAAGTTTTCTTTTAGGATGTTTTAAATAAAATGTATCTTTAAATATAAAAAATCATTCACACATCTGTTCATTTTGTCAATTAAATCAAGAATTTTGCAATGTGGGAAGGTATGGATTCTAATCTGATACTATGTTGAGCATGCTGCTACTTTCAAAAGTAATATACTCAGTTAATATAAACATGTTGGCTTGATATTGTCTGTGGGTTTGTGTGATGGTATCTGACCGTGGAAGCAGAGCAGATATTCTTCCTTCTGTGGTGTACTGGACACCTGGACGATGGCGATGGGAAAACTGTGGGTCGATCCGGTGAACGCCAGGGACACGTCATTCTTGTCCAAGAACTCTGCCAAAAACAGGCAAAACACAGCTAATTGATGCACAATTAGAAATAAGTGCCTTATCATTACGTCCTGACAACTGGTGCGCCAGCCGGTCTCAATAAGAAATCTGCCGAGGAATATTCAAATGTGACAGAGCGATACTGTTGCTCATCATGTCTTAATAACTGATACATCATGACCACAGCTGTTATGACTCATGACATTTCTATTCGGAAATAATTTATTGACAAAAACCACCACGGAAGCTGTAATGAAAGAGGTTTTTAATAGTTTTAAAATCACATTCTTTTACAGTGGATCCAGATTAAAATTTTGACCACACTGCATTTTTTTCAAACTTAGTAGTCATCAGGAATTTTTAAAAGAGAAACTTATTTATGATTCATCTGATTTATTTAAATGAAGAAGGGTTGTGATTCAGGTTTGACATTTGAAATAAGTTTCTAAAAGAGGATTTGTTTAATGTACGTACCGTCCAGAACACACTGCTTCATCTCAATCTCATAGAATTTATTGGTACCAATAATGATGCTGTAGCTGGTGAAGTGGATACAGCTGCACGGCTCCAGTGTTTCAATCTCCTGACAGAGAGACAGACAGATAAAAAGATCAGCGTGTGTGTGTCTGTGTGTTGCTTACATGCAGTTAATTGGATTTATTTGTATGCTATTTTATCCTGTGTTATATATATTCTGTGTGCAGGGTCTGAGAGAAATGAAATTTTGAAATCAATTTGTATGCACTGTACATGTCGTAGTTTTGACAATAAAGCAGACTTTGACTTTTAAGTCTGAATTTCAATTTCTCAAAAAAATAAAAATAAATCAAGTGTAATCAAAAAGGGGGTGATCAATATGTGTTTTAAACACTGAATGCTGATGATTGATAAACTCAAACTTATACATAAAAGAAGCAAAAAAAATTCTAGCTTTCTTACCTTCCGTATACAGAATTTATTGAGATTGTCGTTGTAACGCAGAATTGTGACTTTATTTGGCATCGCTGCACAAATGCACGGCCCATTGTCTATCTGCAAGATGAACGTACATTTCTCATACATTTCTGACATCACTTTAGGACACAAAGGTGAACGTTAAAATGCTTTACCCTCCCAGCGGCAAAGAGGTGACAACCCTTCACCGTCTCAAAGATGTACGGTACGATCTCAGGCAGTGTTGGGAGATGAGACTGAGACAGAGACTGTTTCACCTTCTTAATCTCCACCAGACACAGCGCTCGCTCATCACCTACATCACACAAACAATACAGATCTCCACAATACCATCATAAAACTGTTACCATGATCATTTGGTTTCTGGCAGCTTTTTTAAGAGATGCAAAGTCTAAACTATTGTGTTTAGATGTTCACTGGAAGCAGGTGATTTTAAGTCGCTCACCCACGATCATCAGCAGTTTATCGTGTTCTTTAATGATGTGGATCTGGAACACAGACCCCAGACCCGGGATGTGAGTAAGAGAGTTTTTAATCACGTTCAGAGCGTAGAGACCTTCCTCAGAACCCACCAACACGATCTGACGACATAACACAACCATATGAATATGTGACATTATCTCTGAAACATATACCTTTAAACCATGATGTACCTGATCAGTCAATGGAAGTGTGCAGTTAATATCCAGTCTGTCATCTCCCTCCAGCTTCAGTAAAGAGTTACCCAACAACTTCTACAAAAGACCATCACATAAGATCATCATCATCATCATGTGAAGAACACAAAACCTCCGACAGTGTTTGTGTGACTCACAGCATCAGCTTCAGCTTTCTCTCTCGCTCCACGACTGCTCGCGATGATCGCCTCCAATACGGCCACCCAGCGCTGCTTCTCAGAGAAACCAGAGGTCAAGAGATAAAGAGTCTGAGCCGGCCAACACGACGAGTGAGGTAAAGATTCCAACTTCAACACGAACGGCACATCTGCACACATACACGTGTGTTTGTCAGAGTATCGGGAATATGGTGATATATTTAGGTGTGTTTGGTTGTTTGGTCACCTGTCTTGCCCGTGTTGGGCACTTCAGAAGCCCCGACAGCCGAGTGAACCGACACCTCTCCATCAGAAACACACAACTCAAACTCATCCAGTGCCTTCACAGACTCTACACAACATAAAAACAAAACCACATCCTCAACATTTACTCACCCTGGAGTCATGAATGACTTTCTTTATTGTGAAGAACACAAAGGAAGATATTTGGTAGATTGTTGGTAACTAAACAGCAGTGGTACCAATTCACTTCTCTTGTATGGGAACAAAATGGAACTTAATGCAATATGTGGTTTAGGAAATATTACAAATATTATTAACTTTAAAAAAATTCATAGATATTTAACAGTGTGACATGTTAAAAGAATTTATTAAAAATCCAACAATTAATTTCTCCAGTATTTTTTTTACTTTTACTATACACTGAATATATTTAATTTATTTCAAAGCTTCAAAATGTACGCTTTTCTTATTGTAAATTTTTTTTTTAGAATGTAGAACAGTTGTACACTAAAACTAAACTGTTTGAAAAGTTATGAAAGTGTACTTTAAAGTTTATACTCACTAAACAACTGCTTTTTAAGTGTTAAATAAACCGTAAATGCTTCGGGTGTTGGTCACATTTTTCAGAATGAAAAAGTTTATACAAAAGTGTTTGAAATTGAATAATTTAGTTTCAATTAAAAGAATGAATACAACAAGTCAATTACACAAGGAATAATTTCTTATGTTTTTTAAGTTTCAGTCTATCTTATATCTTTAAGAAGTATATAAGAGTAGATAACATTTTTTTGCACAATAAAGAAAGTAGAAAAGTTTGCAAACCGTCTCTTGGTTCCGTCTCATATGTGATCACTTTATATGCGTCCAGCACGACGTACTTTCTCTCCCAGCCTTGACCTCGCTTCCCATTTCTGCTGGTTGAAAAAAAAATAGTCCATCAGTGTTCCCTTCAAAAAGAAAGTTCCTTCCTTATCACTGTGCAGTTATTTCTACCTGAGCTGTTTGATCCATCCTTCAAGTCTCATGTGTCCTCCGGCATCTTTCAGGATAGATGTGCTGCCCTTCTCTCGGCAGAGAGCCTCAGACAGGTGCAGAGCGTATTCTGTGGGAACACCGCAGGCCGCCGGAAGATACGGAGAGCATTTTGGATGGCACAGCGCATGACATTCTAAGACAGGGGAGAGGAGACGGGTAAATGGATGGCAGTGGGACAATATGTTTATTTGGAGTCGTGTGATTTGTACCGATGCAGGTAGCGGCCTGCCGACCGAAATGGACCGTGTCCAGACAGACGGTGCAACGCGCCGCTCTCATGTTCAGACCCTGTGTGAAGCGATGTGGAGTGTTGTGATGAATCCGGTCCTTCACACGTCTGGTGTATTCTGTCATGAAAAGAATTTCTTACATTAGCCAAAAGTTCTCAGTGTCTCTTAAAACTCTAATACAAATAGGTAAAAGCAGAAATGTCCCTTTCAAAAGACCTTGACGGGCTTAAATGTTATTCTTAAACCATCCAAGATCTTATTGCCCTTGGATTAATGAACACATGCAAATATTTCCCTCATTCAGCATGACATACAGCAGATGTATGTCATATATACCGGTGTATATCGACATGAGGAGTCTGAAGCTGTGATTCGAGATAAGCTCAATGTCCAGCCTGAATGTCTGAATCCATTAATAACATCCTGAATAAAACTTTTCAGAAGAAGAATGTTTGGTTAATACTGTGTGTTTATTGTCTTGTGTTTAGAGTTGGCCAGAGAGCTTATCTCGACAGGGATTTAATATTCATAAGAAGAAATGTTAACGGAGAGTCCGACCGACTCATTCCCAAGAAAACTGTTTCATTTGTGTCTTCATGAATAAAAGAAACGCTTTAGAAAACTTTATAATTCTCATCCTCTGTGAGACAAAGGATTTTTTCTGGACCAAAAAACTAAAATGTAATGTGTTATGTGTCACCTCCAAAATATTCTGAATGTAACATGATTAACATAACATATACCATATTCTCCCTAATATAAGACAATCGCCAACATAATGTAAGTTGACACCCATTTTCAAGAGTGGGTATAATAAAACATTTTGGGTTAAGATAAAAGTTTTAAAGGAGTACCCGGGTGACACATGCACTTTTACAAGGTGTTTGAACAAAAATGTGTGTTGGGAGTCTATGTACACAACCATCCTAAAATGACAAGATCCAACCACTAGTTTTTTTTTATTTAGTCAAATAATTTCCCCCTTCTCATATCAACCCGTTCTCAGATGCCATTTGTTGTGGCGTCACTAGAACAGAGGCCACACCTCTGATAGTTGATAGACAGAAGTATTGTAGCATAGACCTGAGTAAACTGTCCTCCAATCTAAGATGCCATATCCTAAACGAGTGCAGTGTACAGTTTTATGGTTTAACGGCGAGCATATCAGTCTTCATTAACTAAAGACATCTCAGACGCTTATGGTTCCACCACCTGTCATTCGTGTGTCTTCTGGGGCTGGCTTCTGCGCTCCTGGCAATACACGCATCAAACTGGCCTCAGAAAATCCTGTCTAATGAACCCGGACCCTTAGCTCCTTATATTTTGTGATGGGCTCGCGGAAGTGACAGTATAATGTAAGTCAGTGACACGCATCACAGTGGTCCATGCAAAGTAGTATTTGCGGTCGTGATTTTAGGGTTTGTGGTGAGGTATGTTGTTATGGGTCAGATGTGATCCTGTGGAGTTGGACTTGTAAGAGAAAACACATTTCGCCAAAAATAATCTTATATTCAGGACAATACAGTATGTCAGGAGTATAATGATGTTTGACAGCTAACTAAAACTGAATGAAACCGTGTCTCTTACGGTCCATGGCAGTCTTCAACCTTTAAAATTTCTCCCTCTTGAGGCACAAATGCAAGAGTTTCTTGAGAAAGAGCCGCCTAAGACTAAGTTATGCCAGAACTTACTTTCCGAAGTGACTCTCCTTATTTCTGTGGGATGACAACAGAGAAGCACAGTGAGTGTAGACACACAAGAGAACATTACTGATACTCACCTTCAGACTAGAGCTGATCGCGTCTTATATTCAAACAATAAAAGCATCACAAGCACTTTTGCAGGATTCTCAGCGTGAGATAAAATGGTAAACAGGATTTTGTTGTTGTTTGTCATTCTAACCTTCAGGATTAGATATGTCCTTCCTGCGGGTTGAGCTGGATGACATCAGAGGACCGCTGGGCTGGTGATCCGGGGACTTGTTAGATTTGGTGGACATCATGAGTTGCTGGCGGGCCAGAGCCGGTGTGTTCGGGGCTCCGCTGTGCTCCAGCGCTTTAAACTGAACTGTTGAGATAACAAAATTCAGATGTGATAGAGACAAAACGTCTCTTTGTGTCTGTTAATACAGTCTATTTCATTTGAAGGGTGAACCGTTTATTTCTATCTGGTCCAGCTTCTCACCCTCTCTGAGCTCCAGACGTGTTTTCTGCAGGGCGTCTTCCAGCTCTGAGCAGCGAGCTCGCTCTTTCTCCAGCGCCGTCTTCAGGTCACTGTACTGCAGGTTCACGGCGGGCCCTGCGGGCACCTGCGTCTGACCCTGAGCCGCCAATGCCGCCAGCAGATCCTCCCGCCGCCGGCCACCGAAGATCCCCTAAATCCAGAGAGAAAGACCCAGTGAATCGTCCAGACTCATGTGTCCACGCGGGGACTCTGTCCTGTTAGTCCATCCCTGAATATCCAGTCAAATAACAGTCTAGGTGTCCCTAATACAGCTTACAGGTGTAGATTTCTGGGGTTCTGGTGTATAAATACATAGTTTTTCTGAAGGGTTGAGGTTTTGTATTGTTAGTCTACAGTGCTGTTGTTAGGTTGAAAGGGACACCTAATGGTCAGCTCAGTAAGCAGTTAGTCAGATTAGTTAAGGAAGTAAATTCACAGCGGATGACTCTGACCTTTTTCTTCTTAGAGGGGTGCTCTACCTTGGCCTGCAGAAAGTCTATAAGCTTGGTCTGTTGGGTGATGGTTCCTTCCATCTTGACCTTCTCGTGAGAGTACGCCGCCTGCGGAGGAAAGCGAAATATTTTGTTTATTCTCAGAAAACCTTTAACAAAACAAAAGTTTATTCATGTATATTATTAGTGTCCTTATTTAAGAATCCTTTTAAGGTATATGGTCTGTTTTTATCTAGTAACAGAAACATTTAGCTGTAAACTAGTTGAGCAGTATCCACTATATTTTGTATATTTTAAAGTTAACACATACAAGTATACACTTTTCTAGCTGGCCAAGCTACCTTCACACAGTTATATAACTGTGCACTAACTGTATATTAAGAATACTAGTACTAAGACATGCACGCCTTCATTTTATTCATTTTATTTATTTTCCCATTAAAGCTAAAACACATTGCAATGTAGATGAAAAAAAGGATTATGGGAGTTTCCTTAACCAATATATTATAACATATTTTTCCTCTTTTTACAAAATACAGAAGGAAATAACATAGTAAAATATAATATAGAAAACAACAAGTTTAAAAGCATGTAATAAACATGTAAATAACCATGTCATATTGTTATACTGAACTGAACTGTTATATTTATATTGTGCTTTAGTGCTCTACTGTACCAAAGAACTTTTTAAAGTGTATACAGTTTTATATTTTAGTTTGCAAGCAATTTTGATGACATCCAATAATCAAATTTAAAAAAAATGTTTAGGAAAGTCATCAAATGAAGATTTTTGGGGGAATTATTCTTTATAAATTGGAGGTAAAACTATTATTTTACAATGATCTTATGATTTTAGTTTGTAAAAATCATATCTATAAAAGGAAAAGAAACTGCAAACCTTGTTTGAATGCGTTTATGATAGAATTCCATTCATATTTGACTCTCTTCAATTTGATTTATATTAAAAAATAAAAAGTTCAACTTAATTGTAAAATACTTGAATGCTGTCTATGGAATATTATCATTTTCATTTTTTTCTTTAATTTGTTTAACACAAATGCAATATTGTGTTTACCATTAGATTTTTTGATGTCAAGTTTAAAGTGTACATGTTGTTTTGTTGAAATACCAATAATGAAACATTTTAAAGGATGAGATACGTAAATGAAGTGCATTAAGGTATAGTTTTTAAAAGAGGGACCTATCCAGCGTTCTGGATGTTAATGTACCTGTATGTTTTCTAGCTGATACTCCAGGTCTGTCCTCTCTGTCTTTAGAAGATCTGTTTGATCTAGAGCGTCCTGAAGACCTTGTGTCAGTCTGAAGATGTGACTCTTCTGCAAGTCCAATTGCTGCTGAAGTTTTGATTGCTGAGAAATGAGCCACAAACACACAGACAGACTTTAATATATATTAGATCAAATATTACATTATATGAGAAAATTACCTGCAGTGTTTTATGATAGACTGAAATGAATAACACAACAACTTTTGTTCACCCAGATCAATGTTTCTATGTTTAAATGATGAAGTGTGTTAGTATAGAACCTCGTCCATGAGTCTCTGTTTGAGTTCTCTCTCTGTCTCCAGCTTCTGTTGCAGACTGCGAGCATTCATCTCAAGCATAGAGTGTTTCTTCTCCAGATCACCAAGCTGGACATTACAGATATGAGTCAGTCACCCTAAACATCAATATAACCAAACCCGCAGAGACACACACTTACTGTATCAGAAAGACCTTCAGCTTTGAGTTTCTGGTCTTTAAGAGCCTGTTGCAGAAGTAGAATTTCAGCTTTGTGTTCTTTCACCGCCAGTTCAACAGCCTGCCGTGACTCTGAGTTTCTCTGCTCTGCACGAAGTCTAAAGAGACACAGATTCCCTCTGATTTATTATTTCCTTAAATAAGGTTTTTGCGAAACAAGAAATTGTGCAGTTTGAGTTCATGCAATAGAAGTGAATGGATACCACTGTTGCTTGGATGACAGCATTATTCAAAATATCTTTTTTGTGTTCTGCAGAAGAAAGTAAGTCACTTAAATAAGTGTAAAGTTATCTTAATGTACAATAAAGTTGATTTTAACTAAAATTGAGAGCCTGGCATTCAGTATACACTAACAGTGTGTTTGTATGTTTATGGTACCGGTTCTGTTTCTCATTATCCAGTTGTCTCTGTAAGTCTCGTGCTCGGCGCTCAGCTTGATTCTTCTCCTCATCCAGAGCAGATCTCCAGTTCTCCCACTGTCTCTCTTTCTCCAGCAGTTCATCATTCATCGTCTCCAACTCCAACACCTGTTCCTCTAACATCGTACATGTCGTCTTCAGCGTCTCTATATTCTGCACACACACGCACACACACACGCATATATTTACATATATGTAAATCATATGTTAGTAACTTATTATCCGTGTGTGCTGGTTTATTTTACACAATCATGTTGCTTAATACTGACTAGGTGTTGATTTGTAAATGTAGACAGTCAGAAGATAAGCTCATGGATGTGATATAATAAAAGTTGTACAGATGAATTTTTGTTTTTGATTAATAAAGTTTACTTTTGTTAATTTTTGTTTTGGTAAATTTTGATTAAAAAAATATAGATTCTATCTATCAATTTTAGAGAAATTAAATGTGGTATTAAAATGAGTTAATTAAGTTAATATTTTATTTTTGTGATATTTATAAAGGCACTGGTTCCTTTTTCAAGTGTGAAAACATGTTAAATGTAAGTATTTCTTGCTTTTGCATTATATTTCATATATGAGCTCATTGTTATTTCACAATAAACAAAGAAAAAAAAAAATTTTTCTCTGACTTTCGTTAGCAGATCTGGATTCAGACTTACTGCTAATAAGAATTCATTCTATGAGCACCAGCAGGTGGCTTAAGGGCTCTTGAATCAAGCAGATGTAGGCTGGAAAGTGTACCTTAGTAAGAACTACATATAACTACATTTTAGACAGACAGAACAGATAGAAAAAGAGAATATCTCTAAATATAGCTGATGTGCTTCTGCCCCTGTGAAGTCCAACAGTGGGGGTGCAGAGAGACCTTAGAGTGAATATGACACATATCTCCCTCCTACCAGAGTCTATGATTACCACATGCTCCGGTTACACAACAACAAGCCCTGCACACCCACACACTGCATCCCACACACACACACGTACGCACACACACACACACACACACACACACACACATTGCTAAAATCACACACAGCAAAACACACATTCCTAAACACACGCACACACACACAGACCTTCCTTAATTATCACACACAACAACAGATCTGCAGCATCATATTCTAGTTTTTACACAGCTTTGTTTTGGCACTAAAAATCACTGTTTCTCCAGATTTTGTTGTCGTGTCATCACTTTTAAAGAGTTTGAGAGCATATCTCATCTTTTAAGGTCTCAGAGTCCTAAACATTAGAACTTTTTTTAAAACCGATTCATCTAATATGTAATACAGCCTAGACAGTGAAAGAATCATGAAACAATCATTGCTGAAATGTGATATTTTACTTAAGCGTTCAGGAAAGATAAAGTGTGAAATAGCTATTTAATGTGTAGCATTTTGATAAAATTGTAAATATATTTCCAAAAGCAGATAAATGTTTAAAAATCATGTTTATTTATTGCATATTCCAATTAATATTAATGATATAACATAATAAAACACAAAAATTACGCTAACATAATATTAAAGATGGCTTTTTGATATTATTAATTTTTATATGAAACATACTATATTATCATTATTTTTAAATTAAACATGTCTGTTTATTTATTATTTTTATATCAAACATGTAATATTATTGTACAGTTCAATGTTCATCTTGTGCAATAACTGTGTGCAATAAATAACTTTTCATCAGACTTTTGTATATAGCACCTTAATAACTTTGTAAATTTAAAGATTTCCAATAGCAATACAGTTGTGTGCAAAACCATACCTCAGACTTCCACATATAGCACCTTATAACTTTTATACATATGCTAGTACATATGCTATTGCATCCATAGCTCTTCTGTATCATTGTTTTTCCACCACTGTGTTTTCAACTTACATATTTATTTTTATTATGTTTCTTGTAACTTGTCTTGTCACTTATGTTATGACAAGACAAGTAACACATTTGAACAATCTCTTTTTTATTTCAAACCTGTCTGCCTTTTTTCCCTTCAGCAGAACACAAACAAGATATTTCGAAGAATGACACATTCACTTCTATCGTATGGATAGAAGAACCAAAGTGAATGGTTGAATTCCCAAATCACATTTTTTACAATATCTTCTCCTGTGTTCTGTGGAAGTAAGTAAATATTGAAAAAATAATTTTGGGTGACACCCATTTTTTTTAAAATACTTTATTGAGACATGAACCTTTTAATCATTAATCTGTCATGAGAATTGTGAAACACCCAAACAGAAGCGCTATAGTAGAGATCTGATTGCTTAAATCTGTTTGTTTACCTGTTTTTGGTTATTGAGGTGCATTTCTCTGTCTGCGACCTCCCTGCGCAGACGCTCCACATCTTGTTTGAGCTGATCTCTCTCCTCATTCTCATCTGTGGCCTCGTCCAGTTGTTTTGACAGATAGAAGTTCTGTCGGTTTAGTTCTGCGTTTTCCTGCGTCAGTTGAGTCAACTGCTCCTCCAGATCTGTGATCACCTGAAGAACATCATCATCCTTTACTTAAGAGTGTTGTAAATGGTTTACAGTAATGAATGGGATGATATGAGAATGATCTGCTTTAGTTAATAACATTTAGAAATTAAACAGAGTTCAGTTACAAACCCTTAAGCAAACATTATGCAGAACTAAAGCCCTTTTTAGACATTATTTTCCTTTATATCACACATTTGCAAAGCTTTAGAAATCTTCCATCTGACAAAAAGGGAAGATGTAGCTGAATTTGCAAAGCTGGCCATGTATGCGCGTGCCAAACCAATCATCTGTGCCAATCGTTCCTCTGGTGCGGAGGAGGTTTCCGCACTCATTATTATTATTATTACTGTTTAACACACACACACACACACACACACACTGACCTAATTCAACACACTTCTTTAAACTAACCACATTTGGTGTACTGTTATAAAAACAACTTACATTTTATGTCCATTGAAAAGCGTTTTATATCTTGTGTTCACATTCTTTACCTCTTTCTTCTTAATATCATTCAATATCTTATTATTTGTACTCAACGTTCTCCATTCATTTGACACCAAACTATCTCGATGTTCAATCGAATTTATGGAGCGTAATGTGCTCTTCCTAAACCAAATATTTAGGTGTTATAGAAAAAACCAACAGTGGTCATACTAAAGTCCAGACCCAATGAGGTCTTGTGGGTGAGTGTCAGCACATTTCAGTAAGTATTATTCTGAGCTCAATATAAACACACGATTCATGACTGTAATAATGAATACTAAACCATAATAGACAATGGTAGCTTCTATCCAATGATCATTTTATTACTCGTCTGCATTTCATTTCTATCCAACACATAAATCTTTGTTCTCATGTAATAAACACGAGGCCTTATGGAGCAGGACGAGAATATGGCATGGGTTGAGTCGGAGCGCGGTGAAACAGCTTTAGTGTGGGTGAGGAGTGAAAGTAGGGCAGAGATACGCTGCGTTCAATAATAATGAAACACACTCCAGAGGCAATGAAAACATAAACACACACCTCTCTTCCTCTAATAACAGCCTATCCATCCATCCATCCATCCATCCATCTCTTTCTCTTTATCCATTTCTCAATCACTGTACCAAATAGTTTTTTCCTCAGATAAGGAATCCTTCATTTATCTATAATTTATCCATCAATCTAAACTATCTCTTCATCCATCCATGCATGTGTACATTTATGCTCTCTATCCATCCATTCACCCATCCATCTAAACACCCATTCATCAAAATATCCATGTGTCCATCTCTACTATCCAACCATGTATCCATCCATGGGTCCATGGGTCTATGCTGTCCATCCATCACTCCAAAACTCCATCCATACATCCATCCATCCATCCAACCCATCATCCATCTATCCACGCATCCATCTATCCATCTATCCATCCATCCTTCCAAACATCCATCCAAAAATCCATGGGTCCATCTACACTATTCATCCATCCATTTATCCATCCATGCATCCATTCATCCGTGTTTCCATCTATACTATCATTCCAAGCGTCCACACATGCTTTAAAAGGATCCTTAAAAGGATAATATAAATCCGTCCATCTAGCCTATCCATCCATGCGTCAATCTATACCATCCATCCATCCATCCATCCACTAATAATATCCATCCATCCATCCATCCATCGTCCATCCATCCATCCATTAATAATATCCATCCATCCATCCATCCATCCATCTATAATATCCATTCATTCATTCATCCATCCATCCATCTATCTATAATATCTGTTCATCCATGCATCCAAACATCCATCCATGCATTCATCCATCTATCCGTCCAAACATCCATCTATGCATCCATCCATGCGTACATCTATCTATAATATCTGTTCATCCATGCATCCAAACATCCATCCATGCATTCATCCATCCATCCATCCATCCATCCATCCATCCATCCATCCTCTCTCTCTCTCTCTCTCTCTCTCTCTCTCTCTCTCTCTCTCTCTCTCTCTCTCTCTCTCTCATATATATATTAAATCAGAAACTGGTTAACTGTAAGATGATGACAGAGAATCTGTTTTGCGTACCGCACAGCTGTCTCTCAGGGCGTCAAACTTGCGCTGGATTTCATCCCGGTGGGCCTTGAAAAGAGAACAATAAGAGTGAAAAGGCCACATTTGCAAAAGCGTGCATTTTGACAGAGTGCTGCAGAAAGATGTGAAGTGCATTTCAATAGTGTTGAAGTGTTATGACAGGTGTGATGTCCTACATGAGAATGGCCAGGGGTGAGGACGCAATGAGAACGAGAATGGGGAACGTGGGAAGATGTTTACTGTTCTGTGAGGATGAGAACAAAATGAACCACAGACAGAAAAAACTGTTTTATTCATTATGATTGAAGGGCTTGACAATGATCTGAAATGACTTAAAGCTAGATAAGTTGATGGAGGCGTGATCAGATTAAGTCACCCGGAGAACGGTGATCTCCTCCTCAGCCTCTGCGGTGGTCTCCTCCAGCTCAGTCTTGGCCTGCTGTAGCTGGATTTCGAGGGAGTGACGTGCTGCCTGTAGACTGCTGATCTGACTCTCTCTCTCCTGCAGGGAAAGCGTCAGCTCGGACACCTGCCTCTTAATCTCCAGCTTCTGTTCCTCATGCTCCAGGCCCATCTGTGAAAGGTCACAAATATTCATTCAGTCACTCGTATATGTGCAGTAACATATATAATATACAAATACACTTTTAAAGTATTGCATGACTTCCTGAAATGTATCATTTGGATCGGTCAGTTGACATTCCCTAGTAACAACCACTTAAACTATATGCCTGAAGGTTGTGTTTAGTGGACAGATTCATCCCACCATTACCTCTCTGATTCTGGTTTCCAGCTCCAGAACTTTGCTCTTGTTTGTCTGTTCTTGTTGTGTCAGCTTCTCCAGATGTTCCTCCAGTTTCGCATTCTGGGCCTCCAGTTTACCCGCCTGAGATTCCAGATAAAACTTCTGCTGTCTGAGCTCAGAGATCATCTCCTCTTGAGCTTTCCTGAACAAAACAAACAGCATCAGAAGACTTTCCGCCAGAGCAACAGAATACACACATTCAGACTCAGTCTTTCTTTTGAGTAGCAACTATCTTTGGATCTGTTCACACACACCTAGTCTCACACACCTGTCTGTAATTTTGAAATTGGCCTCATGGATTGGTTTTAATGACTTAAATTAAATTTCTATTTTGAAATGCTTCAAGAGCATCCTGATCCAAACTGTTTACTCCTTCAGCTCAACATGACAAGATATCAGCATCTACAGTATACATGTTTTGTATAACTCTACTAGTAAAAAAACATTACCCAGGTAAATTAATCCCAGTTAGGTCTGTATTATTGAAGCAAATCATATTTTTTTTAAAACAAGCTCTCTGGTAGTATTATGGTACAAAGCGTTTCTGATCATTTTCACTAAATGGCATCTAAAACGTGATCTTTTATTTTAACTTACAATATACCAAATGTACCTCAGCTTCAACTGTGTAACAGTGTAAAGATCAAAAGAGGAAAAACTTATGAATGGTTTTAAAACTTAAGCTTGTTAAGCAAAAAGCAATGTTGGCTGTTATATAACAGTGAATGTGTCAACACACACCAATATTTCATTTATATTTAATTGTGATTCAAAATAATAATTTCATTTCCTGGCATAACTTCAGGCTGTTAACAGTTGCAAAGCAACTTTCCTGCTTTAGATGTTGGAGTCATCAGTATTTGTTTAGAGCGAAGTTGGTTATATTGTCACACCTGTAAACTCACATGTTTTTTTGAGTGTAAATGCTGCTGTTTGCGGCAAGTTTGTTGGCCTCGGACAGCTCTGCGATTCTCTGCTCCAGATTCGTCATTTTTGACTCCATGGCATTGATGGTCTACGTGCAAAAGATTCAGAATAGATTGTTTTTCTTATGAATGAATTGTTTATCATTTCCATTGCTGTTTGTAAAAGTGCATGTGCTTTTCATCCAAACTAATCTCTCACACATCCAGAATCAAACCTTGTGTTTTCATAATGTATACCTGTCGCATGTGCATATTAGCTCATTTTTGAAACACAAACACCTACACATACATACAGTGGATACAGAGAGTATTCAGACTTCCTTAAAGTTTTTACTCATTTTTTATATTGCAGCCGTTTGCTAAAATCATTATGTTCATCTTTTTTCCTCATGAATGTACACACAGCACCCCACATTGATAGAAAAATACAAAATTGTTGATATTTTTGACGACTAATAAAAAAGAAAAACTGAACTCTCACATGGTCCTAAGTATTTAGACCCTTTGCTGTGACACTAATACATTAACTAAGGTGCTGTCCATTTCTTATTATCATCCTTGAGATGGTTCTACACCCTCATTTGAGTTTGGCTGTGTTTCTTTATACTGATTGGGTCTTGATAGGAAAGCCACACACCGGTCTATATAAGACCTTACAGCTCACAGTGCATGTCAGAGCAAATGAGAATCATGAGGTCAAAAGAAATGCCTAAAGAGCTCAGAGACAGATTTGTGGCAAGGCAGAGATCCGCCCAAGGTTACAAAGATCACGGAAGAAGTTCAGCTCCAGAGATGACCCTAAACGCACAGATAAATAACAAAGTGGCTTCATGACAACTCTGTGACTGTTCTTGAATGGCCCAGACGGAGAGCCCTGATTTAAACCCTATGAAGCATCTCTGGAGAGACCTACAAATGGCTGGCCAATGTTCAACCTTCCAATCTGACAGAACTAAAGAGGAGCTGGAAGGAGAAATGGCAAGGAATCCCCAAAACCAGGTAAGAAAAACTTTCCCAAGAATTGAATCAAAAGAGATCTTCCACTAAACATTGAACAAAGGGTCTTAATACTTACGACCATGAGATTTTGTTTGAAGTTTTTCTTTTTTAATAAATCTGCAAATATTTCAACAATCTGTTGTGTGTTCTGTGTTTTTTTCTGTCAATATGGAGGAGTGTGTGTACACTAATGAAGAAAAAAATAAACTTAAATGCTTATAAAAAATGGATGCAATATAACAAAGAGTGAAACATTTAAGGGGATCTGAATACACTGTATATTAAAAACATATTAATATGTATTGTTATTATACATAATTTAACATATTCATAAATTGATAACATTTCTATAAAAATATAATTTTGCTAAATATATGCATATATTTATTAATAAATACAAAATTATGTTGCACAATACAGAGATATTTTGTAAACACAAACCTTAATTTTGATGTAATTATTCAAGATTTATCTTTTTGACCGCACTAATATTAACTACTAAACAGTCTTTCTCATCTTCATTCTGTATAACATCTCTTGCACATGTGTTGGGTTTATATTTTACAGTATATAATGGTCTCATACCGCAGCCTGGTCACTGATCACTTTCCCTCTTTCTCGAGATTCCTCCTCATATGTGTTCTGTTTGGACTCCAGTAGTTCCTTCTCCGCCAAATCTGCCTTCATCTGAGTCTCCAAAACCTTCAACACACACACGTGCACACGCGCGCACACACGCACAAAAACAAAAATGAATCCGAATGCTAAACAGCGTGTCTGTGTTACTTTCTGTCAGATAAATAACGGATAGAAAAAAACCTTGATCTTGTCTTCATAAAGTTTTTTCTTTTGTTCCAGGTTTGTTTCCATACGTTGAGCTGTGGCCTGAGTGTCACGTAAGTTCTCTTCCAATTCCTAAACAAAAACAGATGAATTCTGCGTCATTTTCAAGCAAAGAAATAACAAATTCATTCATGTTTCTGCTGATGTCTTTGACAAACATCTGAGATCTAGATACTAATCAGAAAATAATCATAATTTTAATTTAATGGAGCTGAATCATAAATAAATCATTTATCATATTCATCATTCATCTGAATGATCATTCATCATTCATCATATATTCATAATAATAATAATAATTTAAACACATTGTCAAAGTGACACACGTGTTCATGGCGAAAGAGAAAAGAAATCCACTCTCACAATCTGTCATTTCTGGAATCATGACAGTCCAGAGAACATGCTGAGATTACAACTGTCAGATATAGAGAGGAAGTGTGAGTTTAATATAATCATGAGAGATATATGGTGCCTGACTAATACCTGTTACATGTCTTCTGTGTGTGTTGGAGTTCTTGTTAATGTTTCTCAATTGCATTTCATTGAGACATTAAAATGAACAGTGATCTCAAAGGCTTAAGTGTTTACCTGCGTGCGTGCATGTTCGTGTGTGCGTATGTGAGTATGTCTGTGTCTCAGATACATCAGGGGTCCTGCGTCCACTCGTGTCTCAATCATACCATGATTTTGTCAGCCATCTGTTGGATCTGCTGTGACTTGGTCTGAATATCTTCTTTCAGTTTACTCTCCCGTCGTTCCACCAGCTCCAACCTTTTCACCTGGTTCTCCAGAGTTTTCTTACCGTCCTGTTCCAAAGACCAATTAAAAATACCGTATGATACTTTTGTATTTACCATATATACGTGAATGGCATTCTGTAACATAGACGATGTACAACATTGACTATAGAAAATTATATTCAACAATTTTAACATCTCAAACTGATTAACTGCAGTACATATTAGGATATATTTTAGTATTTATTTGGTAAAAAGCATGCAACAAAATTGACAGCAAATAAATAACTGTAGTAAACATTGTGGTATATTTTAGCATTTACTCGAGTTAATTGTATTCTAAATGATTAATCAGAGTAAATTGATCAACTGTAGTATATTTTACTACAATAAATATACTCTAGTATATTTTATAATTTACTTTAGTATGTTACTACAGTATGTTATTTCATTAAAGGCTATGATTTTTTTTTAAATGCTTTAGAAAATTGAGTTGGATCCGAGCCCAAAACAATTGTGAAGCCAATCAGCAGGAAGGGGTTGAGTCTTTTCTTGATGTGGAGAAAAACATTAGCAGACAGCGACATATGATGTATGTGAGGGGCAGAGCTATCAAAAAAGGGGCTAGACCCTTTCGGTATAGGAGCGGGTTTGTTTTGTGAATTCGAATGTCAACATTGAATATGAGAAATCATAGACCTGCCTTTAACTATAGTTACTGATTAACTGGAGTAAACTAATAACTAAGTTACTAATAACCGCCACCTTATGTAATAGTCGCAAATTGATGCAAGAATTTGTGTAACGTAAAGCACGTCTGTAAACTCATTCCCTGCTTGTGTATATGTGTTAAAGTTTTGAGTGGTGGAGTGATATGAACAGTGAAGCGGTTCCCATGATGTCTATGGTCAAATATTGCATGGCTCTCAGCCAATCCGATTGGCGAAGCAGAACTACTGCGTAATAGTTACTTTATACTTGTTGTTTTACTTTATCAGTTGCTCTGGTAAGGTTCAAGAACACCATCTGTAAATCTTTCTCTAAAAAATTTAAGAAAACTTCTAGTTTGCTTATGATTCAATGAAGGAGAAGTGCCTGACAGGTCAGGTATGTCTCACCTCAGTCTCACGCAAGCGTCTACGCAGACTATCTGTTGAGTCTTCTTTGATCTGCAGTCGCTCCAAATCTCTTTCCAGACGTTCTTTAGCCTGACGGACGTTTTGCAGGAGATCTGTTGCTTCTGTACTCGCCTTCACACCCTGCAGAACATGAACACATGTCATGGGTCACAGATGATATTTTTTATGTGAAGGTGTATAGTGGCAGTCTGGAGATCTTACAATGAAGACAGGGAAGTGTTTGGAAGGTCCAAAGTGGACCGTAGCTTTATGTCCTTACCTTGACAAGCTTCTCCTGAAGCTCCTCAATCTTTGATTGTTGCTCTGCATTGGTCTATAGAAGAAAGAATAAAAATCATTTTAATCTGATCTGCAATTTTAGCTTGTTCTTCAAAGTGAATGGATCAGACATACTTTCTGAAGTTTGTTCAGAAGTTCTTCCATCTCAGCTTTTCCCTGTTCTTTAGCCTGAAAAATTTTTTTAGAATAAGCAAGCCAGTGATGTGATGAAACCAGTGTGTTTGAAACAGGACAGACAGCAAACCTTTTGGATCTTCTGCTGGTATTCTGCAGCTTTCCGCTTGAGCTCCTCGCTGGTCTGACGGGACTCCTTCAGCTCGGATTCATACAGGTCACTACGTCGACGAGCGGCGGACAGGTTCTCCTCCAGCTGACGGATAGACACGCGCATCTCCTCCAGTTGAGCATGGTACTCCTATGGAGAAAACATGTACATTAAAATCCCATCAAATGATAAATTAAAAAGTGTGAGTTCTAAAAATGACACAAAAAAAGAAACAAACTGATGACGTCACTGTCCTGAGATCTTTGTTTCCTGAGTGTCATAACTGATTAAAGTAGGTCTGTGTTTGGGATGATGATAGGAATTTGGGTTAAATACCTTTAAATCAACAAAACTGAAAGGTTTTAGATGGTGGTAAATGTAATAAACCCAATCAGATAAATAACCAAATGAAAAGTTTATGTAACAAGATGTATCACATGAGACCGGAGCGAATCAGAAGATGAGGCTGTGAGATTGTAAAGCAAAGGAGATGATCCATCTACAGAAGAGAGAGAGAGAAGTGGAAAATATGTGTTCTGAGTGGGTGAAAGGTCACCGTGTGGGTGGACGAATTGAGCCGAGCCAGTCGGAGTTTAAATCTGCTATGGTGTTTTTATGAGCCATTAGCTACAGCTCACAAATCTCAAACACTTTACGTCCAGCGAGGCCACGGCTGCCTAACAAGACGTCTTACAGCAGCGCAGGTCTACATAATCCAACAGGACAAGCATACAGGACTCAATCAATATCTGTCTGTGTTTATTACAGCATGTTGAACACGCTCCTGTTAAAATGGAGTAATATGAAGCATACGAGTAGGTACAATTTTCAACATTAAAGTATATGAAGGTAAATGTTCATGGAACAGGAAAGGATCTTGAAACATAACCTTTAAACAAATAAATGTAGCTTTCAATCTAATGGGATGAAGTCTTTCAGCAGTCATGATTTTAAACCTAAAGTAAAACTATAACACAACAGTTCTGAATAATCATTTGAAAAATATTACTTCCCCTTAGATCCTATACAACAATAAACATTAAAGGTATACATATTCATCATAATGTGTAATATTAATATGTCGAATCTTAAAACTATGATGAAAGGTTTAGTCAAGCACACACAGCAAACACATACAATAAAGAGATTATTTGTCTTTTATAATATTACTGTTATGAAATTGATAATTGCAGTCGACAGAAATAATACAAAAGAGGTGCTTGACATTTTGTGAAATTACCTTCGAAATGGAAAGTGTGATGACAAGCTGATGGTGAGTCAACGAGCATTCTCATGTTAATAATCTCTACTAATGTGATGCTTAATTTTCCGACTAATCACTCTTCTGTACCAATAACATCAGAAAAATCATGATTAAACTCATACAGAATAAGTTTGAGTTGACACTATTTAATATGTAAACGAATATTTCCTTAATATATTTACGTGTTTGTGTTTATAAAAAAGAAGTAAATATTCACAGAACGCAAACCTAGACTATGTAAACACTTTTATACTTTAAAGATTTATGCTTTTAACAGCACTTCAAAACGGCATAAAAGTATTCAGGAATTAAACCCATCTGCATTCTTTATTAAAGATCCTAAATAAACATATGTAGAACATTTTTTCTTATGTTTATAAACACTAACAATTAGCGTGCCAAACACAATTGATCTTTTTTTCATTCTGTCTATGAGTTTTGTTTCTGTTTTTTAAATGTTTTTGAAATCGTTCCAAACATCTAAAAGCAGAAGAACAGCACAGACCTGATAGA